>PYSQ01000139.1:15701-70433 GCA_003049435.1 Nakataea oryzae | reverse complement strand
CCCGGCACTGGCCTTCCCGGCACTGGCCTTCCCGGCACTGGCCTTCCCGGCTCCGGCCTTCCCGGCTCCGGTCTCCCTGGCACCGGCCCTCTCCCCACCGGCGGCGCTTCGTCCGCGGACCCCGTCGGCGGCACCGTCCCTACCACCCCCGCTGGCTCCGACCCTGCCGTCAGCACGAACGCCGGACCTGCCCCCGTCCCCACTGGCAGCGCCTCGTCCGTTGACCCTGCTGACGGCACTGTTCCGACCACTCCCGCTGGATCCCTCCCCGTTCCCACTGGCAGCGCCTCGTCCGTTGACCCTGTTGACGGTACCTCCCCGACTGCCCCCGCCGGCTCTGCCACTGGCACCAACGCTGGCTCCGCTCCCATCCCTACCGGCAGCGCCTCGTCTGTGAACCCGGTTGACGGCACCGTCCCGACCACCAACGCTGGCCCGGCTCCCGTCCCTACCGGCGGTGCCTCGTCCGCCGACCCCGTCGATGGCACTGCCTCCAGCACCCCCGCCGGCTCCATCACTGGCACCAACGCTGGCCCTGCTCCCACCGGCTCTGCCACCACCAGCGCTGATGACGGCATGATCACCTCCACCGTCAAGACGACCAAGACCTACACTGTCACGTCGTGCGCTGCCTCGGTCATCAACTGCCCCGCCTCGCTGACCCAGAAGATCGTCACCTCGACCGTCATCGCCACCACCACCATCTGCCCTGCCACCATGACCACTGCTGTGCCCTCCTTCGCCTCCAACGGCACGACCGTCGCCACGACCAGCGCCGTCGTCCCCACCCCCACCGTGTCGGTCACCACCATCACCCTGACCACCTGCCCGGTTCCCATCACCTCGACCTTCTCGGCCCCGCCTGACATGCCCACCCCCGAGCCCACCGTTACCATCCACGACAACACGGTCGAGACCCCCGCGGCCAGCAAGCCCGTCACCGCAACCGGTATTGTTGGAACTGGTGTCGTTTTCCCCACTGCCGGTACCACCGGTGGCTCTGTCGGCGGTGTCACCGAGGTTGGCCCGTACCCCACTGAGGTGCCGCCCCCGGCGCTGGTTGTTGCGCAGAGCACTGGCGCCCTGCCCGTCCCTCCCAAGCCGACCGCCTCTGCCCCGCCCGTCGCTGCTGGCGCCGGTCGTGCGCTCTTTGGCGGCTTCGCCGCTCTGCTCCCGGCCCTGGCCATTCTGCTGTAAGGAAGAGGGAGTCTGAGTGTTGAATGGTGTCGAGTGGTTGCAAGCTATGGTAGTTTAATCTGGTTGATGCTGTGGTCGAGGCCGTTGAATGTCTCTAGTTAATTCTAATTCATTATGTCGATCCGTGTTTCACCGTCCGCTTTGCCTATTGATTCTTACTATGGTGTCTTTTACTGTTAGCTCTCGTAATATTACGGTTTGTTTGGGACGAGTTTGCAGCGATTCCTTGGACTTTTCTTAAGGGGACTTTTGGACCCTGTGCCCTCTAGCTCTTTTGGATCTAATCCGACGCTATGACTTCTATCGGCCTCTGCGCCGCCTGCTTTTTGTTTGGCCTTCCTGTAGCTGCCTTGCTTTATTCCTTTTCCGGGAACCCCTTGCTTAGGTCCGCCTATGTCTCAACATCATGGTTGTGTCGTCCTTGCCTCAATATTTACCACTTCGCCTCCTTGCGCTCCATGAAACCCTTCAGGATTCCAACAATCTTGTCGAGCGAGGCCAAGTACTGGCCCAGATCGGCGTTGACCTTCTCGGAGTCGTCGCCGACCTTGGCGTAGAAGTCCTTGCGGTAGGGAACGGCGCTCATGGCGGCGCTGAAGATGGGCTTGACGATGAAGCTGTGGTGGGGCTTCAGGGTCTCGCCGTAGGCGGCGCGGAAGGAGTCGGCGAGCTCGACGGAGGACTGGGCCAGGTTCTGGCTGAGGGCAATGCAGACGAACTCAAGGCCACTGCGGGGGTTGTACTGGGTCAGCCATGGCCCAAATCTCCTCTCGGAAGCTCCGGGACCTGTGGTTATGGATGCAGTGGTGGCCGCGCGGGATCGTCTCACCGGACAAGCCACAGAAGACCCTCAGCCGCGGTGTGCTTCTTCGACTTGATCTCGTTGATGACCAGCTCCTGGATCGTCTGGCACTCGGCGGGGGCGGCAAGGAGACGGTCCCGGATTTTCTACACGGGAGCAGCACAAGAGACCCAGTTAGCTCTGTGAATTGCGTGAACGAACCCGGGGGCCTTGAGGGGACAATGGCAGCTTGAGCCCAGCATACCTTGATGTTGCCCAGCATGTCGCTCTTGACAGGGTTGAAAGCAACCGAGCCGAGGAGGTCTGCCAAGATGTCAGCGGCCGAAGCGGCACGGGAGCCGGTGGAGGGGGATATTGGCATTACCGAAGATGGTGGTCAGGGACTCGGCAGCGTCGAGGAAGGCGACGGTGTCGATGCCATTGTCCTTCTCGGCGTCGACGGGAACGTCAACAAAGGACTTCTTGAGGGTGTCGACAAAGGTGCCGCCGGCGGGGATCACGGTCGCGGAAGCCATGTTGAGTGTGGGGGGTTGTTTGGGTCCGGGGAAGCGAGTTTGTATGAGAGGTAGCAACAGTCGGGCCTTGCGATGTTGTTGGGAGGAGCGGTCAGGTTGCGAGGCGTCTCGGAAGGGGAGCAAAGGGGCCCAGCCAGCCAGCCATGACGTTCGACAGGCCACGACCCCTCAATTCGGGATGCTACAGCGCCCCGCCGTGGGGGAGAGCATCACGTGTGCAGGTCATGTGATTGGACGGGCTGCTCGCCATCAAGCGGCCGTTGAGCCACGGTTGGAGCGCCCAGTTTCCCAGTGATTGAGCGACTGAAACATTGAAACGAGGGCTGTGCCAAACACGCGCTTGCGGCAGGTAGAGCGGCAAGGCCGAGGTGTCAACCCTGAGTGACAGGAGGCATTTCCCTAATTAAGGGTTTTGTGGAGAAATTTATGCTCCGAGCTCTCCACCGGTAGCAATGTCGGGCTCCAGACATGGCTGGGATTTGTCTTTTGCGACTTGATTGCATTTACCCGTCTGTTGTAGAGGCCTCTGTTCTGTCTCGAGCTGGCATATTCGCTCCTCGCGCTCGACTGTTGGCCGCATACACGTGCCTCTTTTGGATACACCGCCAACAAAACCAGAGTCGCATTCGGCGCTCGCTAATGCTGGGTGTCATCCGACCACGAGTGTACCTATAGCATAGCATGCAGGCCGGCTGCTCTGGTTGGGGCACCAGCCTCCCCGCCTACCAGAGTCACTCAGCATTCAGCGGGTCCTGCGGCATAATTCTGCACTTAGCCGTTGGCTGGGGCTCGGGTTGTTCTGGACCAAGCATTGCGCTGTTGCCGTTATCTTCATCCACACCACCAACGCTTCCCTGGCCGCTGGTGACACCGAGCAACGGCATCGAGGGCGAGCAGTGACGTCGTTGTCAGAGCGGCTGGGGTGTCGGGCCAAGGCTGGGCAGCCCACCAGGCGCCGTCCAGGCTTTGTGGCTTCACTCCAAAAGCTAATAAATGCCCTATCAATGCCGGGAACCACTAGCCCCAAGAGGCGTTTGTCGCGTGTTGTCCTGCCGGAAAAGGCGCAGAAGCCAGAGAGCCGGACCCGGCCTCGAATTGCATGGACGCAAGTGCATACATACATACGATCGTCGGTCCAGCGATTGCTTCCCATTGTGACTGGCCTCCTGCCGCAGCCGGGAGGCACACTCGGTGCCTGAGGGGGAGGGGTGGCATTCAAGCAGGGGGGTCCCGTGCTCCATCGAGGGCTGGACTGGTGCCGAGTTCCCGGGCCAGCTCGCCAGGGTTGCACCTGGTTTTTTTTTTAGTTGGCGGGCTGGAATTGGCAAATAGGGCGCGGGGTTCATGACATCAGGCCCATGGGATCTGGCCAGGCCAACAACAGGCGCCCCGGCTGGGGCCGCGCTACTGATAGCGCCCACCGGGCATTCGTCCAACCTCGACCAGCCGGCAAGCTGAGCCTGCACCGCTCCAGACCTTGTTTTCTGCCCCGCATGCTGTGCATGGAGGAATCCCATGCCGAGCCACGCCCCTCCTCCCCCCCGTGCGTCGAGGCTGCCGCCGTACATAATGATTGCGACTCCCGCGCTCCGCCTAGAGCTTAGGGGCGGGCCGTTTTCCTGCTTGCCTCCGTCCAACCCATTCCCGCCCACTGTCCAAGACCCAGACCGTGCTGTGTACGCGCGGCCTCGACCCAGCCGTCGCCTCGTAGCCGCCCGTCAAACCCACCCCCAGCGCGGGGAAACGAGCCGAAATGTCGGGCCTCCTCGAGAAGCTGAAGGACAAGCTCGAAGGGACCAAGCTACATGACGCCAAGATTCACCTAACCCATAAAAAGTAGGTTGGTCAGGGAAGGCCTCGTCCCCGCCGCGCCTCCCCAAGGCTCGTCCCGGGCCGCCTCAATGGGCCCGTGGCAACCAGCGTCGACGAGGCCCTTGGGAATAGATGCACGCCGCCGTGAAACGGGGACTGTGCTGCTTGGCGCAAGTGCTAATGCGGGTGCGACCGGCCACAGACACCAGCTCGGCAAGTTCGCAAACCTGGTACGCGCCACGAAAGAATGGAGCCCTGATCCCACCCCCTTCCCGCGTGTGCCAGGACTAAACCGCCAATCTTGCCCCATCCGCAGTTCAACCCCGAGCACCGCCACGACGAAGAGCACGAAAAGGCATGCGACGAGAAGCGGACCAAGATCTGCGAGTCCCACCGGTTCCAGTCCTTCTTCCCGGAACGCGACGGCAACCTGGTCAAGTGGTATGTCGACGGGCGCGACTACTGCTGGGCCGTCTCGGCCGCGCTGGAGAATGCCAAGGAGACCATCTACATTGCCGACTGGTGGCTGTCGCCTGAGCTGTTCCTGCGCCGGCCCCCTTACTTCAACCAGGAATGGCGGCTCGACCAGATTCTCAAGAGGAAGGCCGAGGCTGGCGTCAAGATCTACGTCAGCGTCTACCGTGAAGTCGAGGCCGCCCTGACGTGCAACTCGGAGCACACCAAGCATGCCCTCCAGGCACTCTGCCCCGAGGGCAGCCCTGGCTACGGCAACATCCGCATCATGCGCCATCCCGACCACAACATCTTTGAGAACGCGGCCGACATGACCTTCTACTGGGCCCACCACGAGAAGTTCATCGTCATTGACTACGCCGTGGCCTTTATCGGCGGCATCGATCTGTGCTTTGGCCGCTGGGACAACCACCAGCACCCGCTGGCCGACATGCACCCCGAGGGCGTCGCCAACGAGGTGTGGCCGGGCCAGGACTTCAACAACAACCGCATTATGGACTTCAAGAATGTCCAAGACTGGAAGCAGAACGAGCTGAGCAAAGCAGAGCACGGTCGGATGCCGTGGCACGACATCTCGATGGGAGTCATCGGTCCTTGCGTCTACGACATTGCCGAGCACTTTGTGCTGCGCTGGAACTTTGTGAAGCGCGACAAGTACAAGAGGGACGACCGCTACGACTGGCTCGAGCTCCGTGGCCGCCAGGGCGACGACGAGGACCTGGTCGGTGTTCAGCGACCGAAGCACCCGGTTGGCGACTACATCCTGCACCCTCTCTCGCCGGTCGAGGATACAAACCTCAACAACCGCGGCACTGTGCACGCCCAGGTTGTGCGCTCCAGCGCCGACTGGTCGAGCGGCATCCTGACGGAAAAGTCCATCCAGAACGCCTACTCTGAAATCATCAGCAAGGCCCAGCACTACGTCTACATCGAGAACCAGTTCTTCATCACCGCCACCGGGGATCAACAGTCGCCTATACACAACCAGATCGGCCGTGCCATCGTAGACGCCGTCGTTCGCGCAAGCAAGGAAGGCCGCAAGTTTCGTGTTATTATCCTTATTCCTGCCGTGCCAGGCTTTGCGGGCGACCTCCGCGAGGATGCTGCGACCGGAACGCGAGCCATCATGGACTACCAGTACAAGTCGATATGCCGAGGCGAGCACTCCATATTCGAGCAGATCAAGAAGGAAGGCGTTGACCCGAAAAAGCACATCTTCTTCTTCAATCTCCGGTCGTACGACAGGCTCAATAAGACACAGGCCTTCAAGGAGCAAGAGGAAGCATCCGGGGTTAGGTACCAGGACGTCCAGCGAGCCGAGGCCGAGGAGATCATGGGCAACGCAATTCACGGCTTGGCCGACAACCAAGATGGCCGGGACGCGCACATGGGCACCGTCGCGGAGCAGAAAGGTGCGGGCTCAGACCAGCAGGCGACCGAGCACGCCGCCGACGCCAAAAGGAAGTTCGAGGAGGCGCGAAAGCAGAGGGACGGCAAGACCGAGTCCAGCTTTACCGTGGGCCACCACGCCATGGCAGGAGAAGGAAAGCTCTCGGATGAGCCTTGGGAGGGTGATCCGAAGGACGAGGTCGACAATTGGATCCAGGAAGAGCTTTACATACACTCGAAGCTCCTGATCGTCGACGACAGGATTGTTGTCTGCGGCAGCAGCAACCTCAATGACCGCAGCCAGGAAGGGCATCACGACAGCGAACTGAGCATTGTGATGGAGGACACCCGCATGGTCCAGTCTCGTATGGACGGCCAACCGTTCGAAGCTGGCTACCATGCCACCACGCTCCGCAGGTACCTCTGGCGTGAGCACCTGGGCCTCTTGGCTCCACAGGACCACGACGCGAGCAACGATCCCAACGCCCAGCCCCCCGGAGAGAATTCTCCAAACGACGTTTACGACAAGGACGAGAGCTGGAACTTTGTCGAGGATCCACTCGACGAGAAGCTGTGGGAGACGTGGACCGGTCAGGCCACGCGAAACACGGAGATCTTCCGGCACCTGTTCCACGCGGATCCGGATGACCATGGTAAGTTGGCCCGGCCTCCATCGCACCGCCGCCCACCCCTTGAGATGATGAGGAGCTCTAACTCACTCTACCCGACAGTCAAAACCTTTGACGAGTACGACCACTTCCGCCCCGCAAAGGGCGTCAAGCCCGGCCACATTTTTGACCGATTCTTGCCCCCCGACGACATCCGGAAAAAGCTCGACGACATTAAGGGGCATCTTGTATGGATGCCTCTCGAGTTCCTCAAGGAGGCCGAGATGGCCGAACGCGGGTTGCAGGTCAATGCGTGGACCGAAAGTGTCTACACGTAGACTCTTATGCGTCTGGTCTCCAGCCTGCAGCATCACCCATCTTTCACTCCTTCTGTCTTTTCACCTCGTTGTTTTTCTCAAGTGGCCCAGTCTGGGTACGTGTTATGAATCGGGCCTCGATGGCCGTATCTGGCAGAATATGGTTAATGGCCAGGGTAATGTCTTATTGATAGAAAGCCATCGCACTTTTTCCGACTGAAAACGCCTTGTTCCCAAAATCGTGGTGCTTGTTTGCCTCTGGTCTGTCGGGGCACTGGCGACTGCGAGCTGTGCCCAACAGATTTCATAATAGGCCAAACAGGCGACATATCTAGGCGACCATGGCCCATGAGCACAGGCATATATCACGCAATAATGATGCATTGGTTCACAAATCTTACAACACTGGCATTTGGAATAGCTACCTAGGGAAACCGTAGTTCGGAATTATCCGTAAGGATTCCCATCTATCCAGCCGGGCCCAATAAAAACAGAAAAAAACAAAGAAAGAAAAAAACACAGGCAGCACAAGGCAGATGATTAAAATCAGATGGGCTTTCCGCCCTGGCCGGCGTCGGTGGCAAGCTGCCAGTAGCCCCCGATCTCGCCAAAGGTCTGCTCCCACATGGGGATGAGCTCGTTCAGGTCCCTGGCCTCGACGTCGTACATGTCTGTGCACATGGCGGCGCGGAATCCGTCGGACTTGGGGGCCGTCATGTAGTCGGCGCCGTCAAACTTGATGCCGACGTTTACGCTGACGGAAGGGTCCTGGTCGGTGGGGGCGCGCTTGTAGTGGCGGTAGTAGCCGCCCTGCTGGTTCCTGTTCCAGCGCACGACGTCGAGCGAGGCGGTCTTGACGAGGCCGCCATGCAGGAAGGCGACGCGGGCGTCGTCCGGGTGGTGCTGGGCGAACGAGTGGCCGCAGTAGAAGCCGGCGTTGAGGGTGCCGACGCTGGCGAGCCAGCGGCGCGGCCGGCCGTAGTCGGTGCGCAGGGCGTGCCAGGCGAAGCGGAAGAGGTCCTTGTCGCCGAGCAGGATGTCGTCGTAGTAGGCGCCCTGCTCGGTGGCCCACCAGGCGGCCAGCTGGAGGTGATACCAGTAGCGGCGCTTGTCGACGAGCAGCTGGCCGCTCTCGAGCTCGTACTCGTCCATGCGGCACTGGGTGTTGGTGATGGCCCAGGCCGGGTTCTGCGGCCAGGTGCGGGAGATGTCGGGCCAGAAGACGGTGCCGTAGCGCTCGTAGGCCTGCGAGTGCCACAGCTCTTCCGGGTCGAGGACGGGGATGTTGTCGGCGTCGACGAGGAGCGGCTCCTGGAAGCGCGAGTTGACGAGCGCGGCCGTCTTGAGCTGGTAGTTGATAAAGGGGCGGTCCTTTTGCACGCGCAGGATGTTGTCCGGGGCCGAGAGGTCGTTGAAGAACATGCGCGGCCAGGCGGTCGACAGCGTCTGGCGGTGCTGCTCCGTCATCTCGGCGTCGCCGTAGTAGTGGACCTCGATGGCGACGCGCGACCGGAGCCGCTGCAGCGCGCGCAGCAGCAGGCCCACGCGCTTCAAGGTGTCCTGGTTGCCGGCCAGGACGACGAGGCCGCGCTGGTTGGTGAAGCGGTGCTGGACGGCGCTGTAGGGGATCAGGCCCTCGCGCACGAAGCGCTGCCACTCGCGGCGCATGCGCCCGATCTCGTCCTCGGGGCGGTCGCGCGTGACCCAGTCGCGCCGGCCGTCGAACTGGAAGTTGACCTTGTCGCCGAGGCCCCAGGTGCACGTGGCCTTGGCCTGGGCGAGCGTCACGGGCGGCAGCCGCGTCACGGCCGCCATGTGCGCCAGGAAGTCGTCGGCCCCGGCCAGCTTGTGGGCCTCGGGGTCGAGCTTGGCGTCGGCCAGGCCCGGCAGGGTCATGGGCGCGTACGTGGTCCTGGGCCTGGGCGGACCACCCTTGTCGGCCGCCACATTGGGAACGGCGGCGACGGGCGCAGGGCGCGCCGCGTCGGGGAGTGTGTGGCCGCGGTTGCGCCCGCGCGTGAAGTAGAGGACGGTGCAGATGATTGCGGCCGTGAGGAGCCAGGACCTCAGGCGCTTGATTGCCATTGTCCTCGCCGCGCTCCTTGGAGACGCGAGAGCAGGCCCATCCGCCAGCTGAGGTCGATAAGGTGATGTTTTTAGGTGCGACGTCTCTTGCTGGGTCGACTGTCTTTTTCCTGGCCTGCTTCACTTGGTGTGTGTTTTTTTTTCCTGCCCTCAGCTTCTATAGCTGCCTTCTTTTTCAGCTATGTGGGTATCGAGATAGCTGGGCGCTGGTCTGGGCATTGAAATCAACCCAGCTGCAACGAAAGCCAAGCATAGAAATGGCACAGAAGACCTTGGTGCTGGGAATATCAGCCTTCAGCACTGGGCCAGAGCTTTGATCACCCCCGCACTGTCCGCCCCTGCGCTGGCAATCAGTGACTAACTGGCCCGAGACCCGCTATCCCATCATTGTGGCCCCACCAACTGATCCCTATCAGGCAAGTGGCAGTGGGCTGTGGTGCTGGACGCTGCAGATGCAACGAAACAACAAAAAACCATGCCCTCTAGACCCGGCCGTGCGTTTTGGGGACGGCGACGCTCATCACACCCGACATGCAAACGCTATTCATCTGGCTTGCAACCTGTGTCGAGAGTGGCATCGCGACTGATCCAGTCTGATATTCCATACTAATCTGTCGTCTCCATTAGGATCCTGCCGCAGCTCAGCAAGCGTCTGGCCCTCGCACTCGGCGCCCTGCCACCATCATCTCAAGGCAGATAATGGCCGCATTGACCTTTCCAGCTCTCTTAGTCCGGTCTGCATGTCGCTGAACAATGCGGTGGCCTCGATCTGAATGCACCGACCAGTGCTCAAGGGGTATATGGGTTGGCCAACAATGAGGCACAGCTATCATCTTCTTTGTCCTTGCTGGGAATCTCAAGCGCCGTTTTCGGCTGGTGATGGACCGCTATAACCTCAGATATCGTGAAAGTTCACGGCCGCCTGCACAAGTCCTTTTTGCTTCTCTACTTTCTTCAGGCAGTTCTTTTCTCGCCCACCCTGACCCGATTACCCTTTGGTTCATCCCATCCAGTTGACCACCACACGATTCCTCCGACGCACGGAACAGACCAACACTAAGCAATGGATCCTCCTCCGCCAAATGATGGCCGAGAAGATACTGGTCGGCGGGGTCGGAGAGAACGAGCGTCTGCAGCCGCCAAGCGCGTTGAGCGGTTTCTTTTCGGAGAGCCTCGCGTCGACAATCCCGTTCCGCCTACCATTGCCTCCGAGCTTGAACCGGTTCCTCCATTGCCCCCTGCAGGATATGGTCCTGGAGCAGCCGTTCCTCCCGCTCGGCTGCCTCCCTCCCAGCACGCCATGCCGCCACCACTTGCTCCAACACCCCCACGGTACCGAACGTCAACTAATGCCGCCATGCCACCGCCTCCTCTGCCTCGACCTCTGCCACGGGGGACACTAAACACAGGCGCCAGCCTTCTTCAAGGACAGCGATACCCTTACGGACGACCGTTGGCTACCCCGGCAAGGTTTCATCCCCCTCGGGGAGTGCCGCCACTCCCTTCCCATCGAGTTCTGAGGCCCGGTCAGCTTCGTACAAGGCAAATAATGGCAGACTATTTCCGCAATTTCTGGTGGCGGGGTGATTCTAGGCCGTACGACCTGGGCGCCAGAGAGCCGGTGTATTCTCAGCTCCCGATCCCAGTAGCCCCTGGTTTTTTCCACAACCGAGAAGCGGTGGATCTTTACAGGGGGCCTAAGGAAACAGGGAGGAATATGGCGCGGCATTTCCGGAGAAAACTGAAAACGGGAATTCCGGCCTTTAGATCAGCTGAGCAGGGCGAGGAAGTGACGCGTTTGCTGCACGACAAATCCCGCGTGCTGTACAAGGCAGGCATGAAGTTTAAGAGACTCCTTGGACATGGAGGCTTTGGACTGGTTGCTCTGTATAGGGCCGAGAACAGCGCTGGCAGGATACAGGATGTGGCAGCAAAGTTCAATATGCGCACCAGCAACAACACATCGTTTCCCAAGGAGAAGACCCATCTACAGGTACGCAGCCCCATTGTTCTGCTTGTGACTTGAATGCCACCTGCTGACCAGACGTGCTGTAGACTCTCGCCCGAGCTATGCACATTGTGCAGATGTTCTCGCCCGGGGAGTTTTTTGGCACCTTGGCGCCGCCACAACCCGACAACCCACCGACGCCCAGGCCGCTTCCAAAGGCGCTGGCTACTCTCCACATGGACGCTGTTGAGGCCGACAATGAAATGTTGCTCCTCGAGTATAGCAAGTTTGGCGACTTTGGCAAATTCCTCCTTCAACTGGAAGACGATGTCCCTCCAAAGCTGCTGTGGTATATGTGGAAGTGCTGTAGGTGTTCATTGCTTGCCGAACTCCTGCCCAGATGCCCCTCTGGTACTAGTGGAACATCTGCTAATTCCATCTTGGGTTGGGCATTAGTGCTCATGGGTGTCATTGAGATGGAGTATCCTCCGCTTAAGCAGGCTGCCCACGAGCATCTTCGACAGCGTCCTGGCCTGCAGCCCGAATACGATCACCGTCAGCCTGGGGATAGGCCGTACTCTCTTGTTCACTTTGACCTGGACTTTGCCAATGGTTAGTGCTTCTCTTGATGGCGAGATTTTATGGAATGGATTTGTTTCCCTTGCTGTCTTCTACTCCCCTCTAAGGAACGGCTTGGCTGACACTCTCCTAGTCCTGGTGACCGAAGGAGATTCGGGAAACCACAAACTTACACCAAAGCTACAGGTCAGTGTCTTCTCTCGCTTCCCTTGCCTCTAGAATTCGGCTGGAGCTAACGTTTTGTCCTTCCTGTACCCCTCGCAGATCGCCGACTTTGGACTGGCCGAGACGTGGCCCTCGAGCAGGGCACAGATGGATGTAGAATCTGCTTGGTGCTATCGCAAGCGTGGAAAGCCGCGATTCTATGCTCCGGTTCGTTCGATATCCTCGGCAGTTGTCATTCATCTCTCTGACACCAAACTCCACAAATAGGAGCAGTTCGCGCCCGAATGGGATTCGGTCTATCGCCACCCTCGCGACGAACTGCCTGCCCGATGCAAACACGTCGCGGGCAATTATGGGTGGAAAACAAATCTATACCAAGTCGCGCATGTAAGCTGGAGAAACATAACCCGATGGAGCTCTTTTAGCAGGCCAGGCTTCCGGCTAACCTTTGTTGGCGCGCCTAGATAATGTGGATTCTTATTACGAGGCTCGAGGTGCACTTCCCACCTACTTTAACTTGGGACCCAGCTCCAGGAGCGCAGCCGCCGGTGCCGCCGACGTACGGCGGACACCTCCTGACGCCACAGTACGACCACCTGGACCGCAACATGCGCCTCACCATTGCGCGCTGCATGGCCCACGCCCCCGACGACCGGCCAGACATGGCGTGGCTGCTCAAAGACCTCGAGCACAACCTGGAACGGCTGAATGCCGCGAGCACGCCCCTGAGCGACCAGCTGCTGCTGGCTGGGTGTGCCCGCTACTTCACCGAGCCGCCGTCGCGCAGAAAGGGGGAGCCCGACTTTGACCCCTTCCGGCCCTTTGATCCCAAGGATCCTCAGGTGAGCTATTGCAAACACTTGATCGTTCTCTAGTCTCTGTATGCTGACTTTTCTGTGTAGTTGAACCCAAAAGAGGACGTTCAAAGCTCATCTGCGCCGTAGTCTTTGGCAAGGAAGAGTCGGTGGCTTGCGGTCTAAGCCCCTGCAGCGCCAACGAGTTTCGCACGAGGAAATATTTGGACCTTTGTTCAACAATCGACAGCTGGATTCACGGCGGACGGCGGGAAAGACCACGTTTATGTTTGACGCACTGTATATTGATGATCGAATGTCTGGCACGCTAAATCCATATGCAATACAACACTGCAGGCAAAAACTGCCATGCGAGCCAGGTAGAAACAAATCAGGGCCCTGTCACTGGAGGCCTACATTACTGTCTTCAAACACTGGTGATGCATGAGAGAGCTGAAAACAAGCAGTCGGGACTCGCGGGAGCTTTAGTAGTCGTAGACATAGCAGAAGGGCGTGCCGCCCTGGGTGTCCATGAGGGGACGGATGGTGGCCTCGGGGAACAGGCCCATGAAGTGGATGGGCAGGTCGATGTTGCTGGAGATGGCGGGGCCGACAGTGGCGTTCATGCCGCCGATGGCGTAGGTGCGGTTGGCCGGGTTGGCCTGCTGCCAAGCCCAGTAGTTGCGGTCGGTGAAGGTGTGGTGCATGTCTATGGAGGATGTTAGCGTCAAGGGTCTTGACCGGGTGTGGTTCGTGCAAGGGGGCAGTAAAGGTGGGTAAACAGAAAAGAGAGCAAGGGAGAAGAAAAAAAAAACTTACAGAACAGAGGATCGGCAGGGGACGCCCACATGTCGCCCATGATGGAGCCGACGCCGGTGTGGCCAAAGGCGTGGGGGCCCTCCTCCTGCGAGACGGCCATGTCCCAGAAGACGGGGAAGCTGTTGCCGAGGTCGACAAAGGCCTTGCCGACCTGGGCGGTCTGTGTCTCGTTGATGGCGCGGGACAGGCAGTGCGGGGTGGTGAGGTTCTTGATAGGGCCGATATCGATGGTCAGATTGGCAAAGGCGCCGGTGCGGATGCAGGTGGAGTACTCGACGCCGTTCTTGACGACGACGAGGGGCGCCTCGCCGTAGTAGTCCGGGCCGAAGATGGGGGCCTTGTTGAAGTTGCCGGCGTCCTTGGTCTCGTCCCACCAGGGCAGGGGCAGCGAGCGCGGGTAGCCGCACTCGTTGCGGAGGGCCTCCTGGTAGTGGTGGAGGAAGAGGCGGTGCCAGATGTTGAAGTGGCCGACCGAGTGGATGTTCTCCATGAGCTGCTGGTGGAGGTAGGCCATGGACTCGGCCAGGTTCTTGGCGGCCGGGAAGCCGCCGCGCGGGGGCAGGTCGTACATGCAGCGCGCGGCCTTGACCCAGGCCAGGCGGTGCTCGCGGGGGAAGCTGCGCCACTCGACGCGGACCTCGGGGTTCTTGCAGGTGCTCTTGCCGCGGCTCTCGGCCCAGGCCTTCTGGGCCGGGTTGAGGGCGCGCTTGGACACGGGGTGCGCGGCCTCCCAGGCGGCCGCGTCAGCCTTGTTCTTGGCGGTGCGCTCGAGGGCCTCCTCTACCGACATGATGGGGCGGGTGGGGAAGCCCATGGTGCCCTTGAAGGGCGCCAGCGGGAGGAGCTCGGGCTCCGGGGTGCTGGGAGCGGCGGCGGCGGCGGGCAGGGCGCTCGCCTGGGCGGCGAGGGCGGCGGCGAGGAGGGTGTAAAGAGTGACACGCATGTTGGCGGTGCGGAAGTCTAGGCTGATAAGCTGCGAGAGGGGAGAGAGCGAGGGAAAAGAGAGAGAGGCGGATGGCTCGAGACAGAAAACGAATGAGTGTCTTGGTTCCGTTGGGGGCTCTGAGGCTCTGCAGTGATCAGGGTGCTTGAGAGGCTTCCTTGGTGGCCAGAAGAGATTTTGATGTCGTCGTTGGCGGCGGGAACTGGCGCTTTTATATCATCGTCCGGCGGGGGCCTCCATCGTGCTGCCTTGCGGAGCCGACCTTGGGGGGGCACCACCGTCCCGCGTCGGACTGGCCGGCACGCTGGCGGCCTGTCGTCGATCGCCAATTTCCCGGGCAGGTCGTGGCGATGGCAGCGGCCCTGGCAGGATGCCAAGGCAATAGATGTGGGCTGCCATCGCGAGGCAACGAGATGCCTCGGCGGGTGCGAGTGCAGGTGCAGGTCGTGAGTGCACGAGTTTTGCCCTTTCGAGACGGCCGATGAAACCAGCGATAGTGTCGATGGCGGCCGGGCACGTGAGGATCCGGGGGCGCGGCCACGTTCTGTCGCTGTCGATGCCCTGCGCGCCCAGCACGGATCGACCCTGGCTCGCATACAGGCGAACGACTGGGGAGGGGGTGGGGAGCCGCCCACCCCACCCCTGGCAGCCCATCTCCGCGCCCGCAAGAGAGAGAGAGCGGGTGCAGGGGTGCGGACATGATTCGGGCGCGGGAGGGCTGCTGCTGCCTTCCGCATTGGGCTGCCGCTGCCTTCCGCATTCGGCTCATGGCTTTCTTTGCCGCAGCAGCAGGCCAAAAGGGCTGCGCACGCGGTGAACCAAGATTCCCATATGCCAGCGTCCCAAAGGCGCAGGAGAGATGCCCGCAGCCATGGGCGGGCGGCGGGAGCTGCACTGCCAGCATGATGCCTCCTCGTGTGGCCGCAAGAAAACATGTGTGGCCACACCAACACGAAGAACCAAGCTCTCTTGGCGAACGTTAGTTGCCTCTGCTAGCGTCCCCTTTCTTGGTCCTTTTCGTCTCATCGCCGCGCAGCCACGACAGAGTTCGCAGCCCGGATAGGGGTCTCCCTCTTACCCCTCTCCCTGCACTGGGCCGCAGTTAATTAATTTTGCTGCAGTCCCAAGCCCGCGGGACGGACAGCGCACTTCTATACGCTTCTTGTTCACACGCCCCCGCAGCCGTCGCCCGCTTTTGGGTTCTGACAACTGTCAGTTCGGATGGCAAGCCAACCCAAATCTTTTCTTTTGCTTTTCTTGTTTTGCGCCGCATGCATCTCGGCCGAGGTCACCTGTCATGTGGGATGTGGGAGCGTGACAACTCTGAACACAAAAAAAAAAACACCTGCCGACTCCTCCGGCACAGCTTGCCTGTGTAAGCGGGTTCGGCCATCCACGGCCGTCCCGTCCCCAAGGCACACTGCCTGTCCGCCAAGAAGCCCAACATGGGCTGCACCATCGCAACGCATAGGACGCATCCACCCGCATCTCAGCCACAGTCCCCATACCTGGCGCGCACCCGCCTGGAAAAGCAGCAGGGCATCCCGCCTCCTTGATCTCAAATCAGTCGCGGACCGGGAATTCGGCCCTGTTTTGTCCACCACCTCGACGCGCCCACTCGGCTCTCTCCTCCCGCAAGCCCCCCGGGAGCGATCATTGCAATAAAATCCCCCAATGCGGCCCGTTCGTGTCCCCTGCATTCCCACCCCGGCCTGGCCCCGAGCTTGGCGGGCGCCATGGAGCGGTCGCCCGCCGGCCATCGGGTTGCGTACTTAGCGTCCGCCCGCCCACGTGCCCCACGCTCGTCGCCGTGGCAGATGTACTTAGCCTTGCCGGCGGGGACGCCCGCCAACGGCCACACAACACGATTGGTCTGGAGAACCATGCCCCCCCTGCCTCCCCCGCCCGCCATTCGCAAGATTAGTCCCCTTTTTTTTTTTATGGGGAGGGGGGAGGGCCAACCACGACAAACCATCCACCAGTGAACACAGACGTCTTCGCGTGGCCTTTGATTGTGCCCTGATCAGGGTTTGGGCTGGGCAAAATCACGGGTCTTGGCAATGCTACCCTCCGCGGATGCCGTCCTGGGGAGGCATGGCTAGGGCGACATGGCAGTTGCGCTCCCGCCCCGGCCAAAGAGTAATAAATTGAGACTTGACTCGCCAGCCAAGGCCCTCTAGTTCCTACCCGCTGATATCTCGTGCCCTGCGAGGGGGGTGTGGGAGGCTGGCCTGCAGCCCGGTGGATGCAACACAGCTCCTGTCGCGCGTCTGTGCTCCTTCCTGCCAAGCCCCAGAGTCCTCCCATCCGGGTGCCCAAGGCCTGGCGACGGCGACGGCTGCGGCCCATGTACCGCCATCGGAACCCATGCTACGGGTTGAGTTGCATCTCCGATTGTTCGGAATAGGATTTTCCATGCCTCGCCAGGGGGGTTCATGTTCAAGTCTGTGCGACTCGACTGCCCCCGTTGTCGATCCTGAATTGCCTTCTTTGGCAAGTTGAGCGCGCGGCCGGATTCCTTGGCAAGAGGTTGGTTTTTTTTTTTCTTTTCATGCTTCACTCACGAACCGCGGTGAGAGCTAGCGGCTGACAGAGTTAGCTCTCAAAGAGGAATAATAACATCACTGCCAGGGCTCTCATTTGCTTGTCAACGAAACTGTATACTTCCGGCCTAGAGTCACCTGCTTGCTGAATTCTTTCCGTTTTCAAATGTGATGCGAGACTCTATCAGGCCACATCAATCTCTCTTGATCCTGCTCCCTCTTTGACTTTCTCCTGATGACGAACCTGCTGGCGATTCTCCGAGTGCATGAACACCCCGTGACCTCCTCTGCACCTCCAGTAATCCAGGGGCCTCCTATTAATCATATTTCAATAATGGGTGTGAAGGCCTGCCCTATCGTGCATAGGGGGTTGCATGCATCCCACTCTCTATCGGCTGTACCTGCCCCCGGTCTGTTTTTTCGCCTTTGTCTCTGTACCTCTTGTTACATCCCGAAATGCAGAGTATCTGCTGGGGAAGACTCCGGCGGGACCTGCAGGGCCAGGATTACCGGAGCAGGGGCTACGGCCACTGCACGCTCAGGCGACCTCTTGGGAGGGCATCCAAGTTCCTTTGATGGAGAGGTTTTCCTCCGTTTTCTGTAGTTGATTGATATTTGATGCTATTCAGACGTCTCCATGGCCGTGAGAGAGACACTGCTGCAAATAATTTGCTTAATTTAACAGCCTAGCACAGGGTTCTTTTTATACAACCTTTAGCCATATAATCTTCGCCTAGTATTCTCCCAGGGATGTCTCTTTGAATATTGCATGTTATACCCAAGATGCATGCACGTATACTGTGGCACAGGAGTCACGTGAGTGTGGCAGACAGTCGAGAAACGATACGCAGCCACACCTCTTATCGGTAGCATGATCCATTCAAAAATAAGCTGACAAAGACTGGACTCTGAGCCGTTGGTAGTATCTTGATATGCTGCAGTTCAAGTTGTCGTTCTGTGGCTTGAATATGGTGCAAGGATGGCGTGCTATCAGGCAATTATGTTGATTGCGTGCTTGCAATGATATGTCCACAACCCCCACGACCCCAGACGTACGCCCAGCATAAACCTCGACGGAACAAGTACGCACTGCGCCTATCTTGGTCCCATCTTATCTGCCGAACCGCGGTTAGTACCACGTAGTGGGTATAATCCGCGTCGATTGGTTGGTTGCCCGCGCAGCTTGTGATTGAAGCTCAGTTTTGCGTGATGCGATTTTAAATGGAGACCCCCTCCCTCCGCATTTCTCGCCTCTCGCGATTGTCGCCATCTCCAGGGAATGCGGAGTTTGGTAAGATAAGATGCGCCGGGCGACGGGTTGACGGTATATAAAAATGCTCAGTCCCTCGCCAGTGGCCAAATGGCGGTGCTGAGCGGAGTGGCGATAATTGCCATCTGAGAAACAGAATCCCGCCGCCTCGACCCATTCATTGTACGTCATGGCTCCGTCCGCAGTCGAAACAGCCCCAGTCCAGGCGCCGACCTACCACCCGGCGTCAATCGGCCAGTACAAGGAGCTGTCGGCTCGGAGCGCCTACAACAGAGATGCCGAGCTGAAGGGGCTGGGGAAGAAGGGCTTCGAGGCCGCAAAGGTATGGGACGCATTATAGCGGGCGCTCATGGGGAAACCGGCAACGAAACGGCGACTAGCAGGACGACATTAATTAGAAAACCACCCCAGTACCCCCACTACCTCCCAACCTGGAACCCCGAGCAAAAGTACCCTCCCCTGCAGCCCTTCGCCCACGTCGAGCACGGCAAGGACGCCGACCCGACGTACCCGGACCTCCTGGCGCCCGGCAAGGCGGCCGTGACGCACCTGACGCCCACCATCGGCACCGAGGTGCGCGGCGTCCAGCTGAGCCAGCTCGGCCGCGCCGGCCGGGACCAGCTGGCGCGATTCGTGGCGGAGCGCAAGGTCGTCGCCTTCCGGGACCAGGACCTGGCCGACCGCCCCGTCGCCGAGGCGCTCGAGCTGGCCGCCTACTTTGGCCGCCACCACATCCACCCGACCTCGGGCAGCCCCGAGGGGTTTCCCGAGGTTCACCTGGTGCACCGCGAGGCCGGCGACGAAGGGGCGCGCGAGTTCTTCGAGAGCCGCACCACCAGCGTCGCCTGGCACTCGGACGTGTCGTACGAGGCCCAGCCCCCTGGGACCACCTTCCTTTACGTGTTGGAGCATCCAGAGGTCGGCGGCGACACTCTCTTCGCCGACTGCGCAGAGGCCTACCAGCGCCTGAGCCCGCTCTTCCGCGAGCGCCTGCACGGGCTCAGGGCCACGCACTCGGGCATCGAGCAGGTCAACGCCGCCGCCGCCCGGGGTGGCATCAAGCGCAGGGAGCCCGTCGTCCACTCGCACCCCATCGTCAGGACGCATCCTGTCACGGGCGAAAAGGCGCTCTATGTCAACCCGCAATGTGAGTGCTTGGTTCTTATTCCATGCTTTTTGTTTGCTGGGAACAGCGCCCTGCTGACTTTTTATCGTGTTTCTTCTGCGTCTCAACAGTCACGCGGGAGATTGAGGGCCTCAAAAAGGAGGAGTCGGACGTCATCCTCAAGTTCCTGTACGAGCATATTGCATGGGGTGCCGATTTCCACGTTCGCGTAAAGTGGGAAAAGGGAACGGTCGTGGTTTGGGACAACCGCGTCACCCAGCACTCTGCACTAGTCGACTGGAAGAACAGCCAGAGGCGCCACCTGGCCCGTCTTACGCCGCAGGCGGAGCCGCCATACGAGACGCCTTATGAGGGTTGAGAGGAGCAGGCAGGTTGTGGTACTTGGGAGGCCAGGAACCCGCGTCAATGTTTTAATAAAGCAACAATACACTGCCAATTACCGTTCACGAGAGACAATATTCTCAGGAGGAAAACCCCATTCATGTCGCTCCATGAGTGGCGGCGCATTCATCCTGAACCAGGACGCTGCAGTTGCGCTCCTGCGTGGATATCTGAACGTCCAAGGCCGGGTTCCTCGTAAAGAAGTTGACAGGCTTGAGCCCGACCAGCATCTTCTCGCACGGCATCACGGGCCAGTCTTCAACCCGTGGATTGTGCGTCGAGCCGAACGTGTGCCAGACCACGATGTCGGCATTGCGAACCGACGTCGTTGCTGCCAGACTGGAGCCCTGACCGTCGGCGGTGGTGGCACCCTCGGCCTTGGCCTGACTCCGCTTTTTGATCCACGACGCGATGCCTTCGCCCCCGAGGGACTGCATCGTGAAGGTGCCGGCGGGGAAGAGCTCGTCATCGGCATGCCGCGTCACCCACACCGCGTGCGCCGCGTACTCGGACCGCCGGGCGTGCCATGAGTCCGGGTGCGCCAGCAGCATCTGGCTGTAGTGCGGCACCAGCTTGAAGCCGACCTGTGTCCCGGTGACCGCGTTCGTCTTGCCCTCGTTGACGATCTTGAACACCCTGTTGGTTTTGAAGTCCAGATCAAGCCCGCACTCATCCTCGACGTATTCTGACCTGGTCGAGAACCCAACCCCGAACGGATTGCTGCTGCCGTTTGCCGTCACGGGCAACGAGGCGTCAAAGGGCATCGGGTGCGTCTCCTCGACCACCAGCGAGTTGAGCTGGCCATCGACCGCAGGGTCAATGCGCAGGCAGAAGAGATGTTGGTGGAACGGGGCGAGCACGCCAGGGGCAACCACAGTTCCAAACGACGGCGGAAAGGGCTCGTCGATATCGACTGGCGCCGTTGACAAGATTCCAGTGGCGCGCACCTCGTAAAAGAGCGAGCCGTCCTGCTGGAAGTAGAAGAGGAATATGTACTCGTAGTTGGTGACCGTGATGATGGTCTGCAACACCAGCACGCGCGATCGCGTTGCGACAGCGTTGCCCGTGCGGAAGTTTGTGTGCTTCCAGAGGAGGCCGTCGTCCGCCTCGTGGCAGCAAATCACGTTGGGCATCTTCAGCGGCTCGCCCGCCGCCGTCACCAGCCAGCCGTCCAGGTAGCGAATGTGGCCGAGGCAGTCGCAGCCGAGCGCCAGGTTGTTGGCATTGAGCCCCGCGCCGTCGTTGCCCAGGTCGAAGGCAGCCTTGCGAGGGTAGGGGCGCCGCGGGTCTCCGTAGGGCACAAACATCTCGGCGAGCGACAGGCGGTAGAAGAGGCTGCGGCCATCGTAGCGTATGTCGTGGAGCGTCATGCCCTCCCGGTAGTTGAAGCCCACCCGCATCGTCCATTTTTCCCAGCTGAGGCGGTTGCCGTCCACAGTGAAAGAGGGGCCTTCGGGCTGGCTGACGTGGTAGGGTCGGGTTGTGGTTCTCTGGTTCTGCACCAAGTTCGGGTGGTATTCGCTGTCGGTGTGGAGGCGCCGGCGGTCAAGCTTTTTCTTTTCTGTGTGGATGTGGTCGTGCTCGCCCGAAGGGAGCCGGTATATCTCGCGGATCTTCAGGTCGCCTGTCACCTCGGCGCACATGTCCAGAGGATAAGCGTAGTAGTTGGCGTCGGGGTTGTCAGATAGCCGCATGTAAAACCACGCCTAGGGCTGGTTAGCAAACGGTCCACACCGGCGGGGAAGGCCCTCGACTTGCCATGGTTTGCATTTGGCTCATGTCGTTGAGGCCATCTGTGGCGTACGTCCACGGCTCGACAACAACGGTGGCCCCTGGCGGCAGATCCAGGCTGCGGATCTCATCTTGGATCCTGGGGTCGGCTAAACAAGCGGCAGCAACGTTTTCCATGAACACCGTGTCGATGTACGAATGGCGGCCATGCAGGACGTCGGCGGATACGATGCTGCCCAGCCCAAGGTCGACCAGGAGCTCGTTCAAGATCCCGTTGACAAAGAGCTGGACCTTGGCTACGCGTGGAGGTCGGTCGACCTGTGGCAGCCCTGCATGTTCTAGGTCGAGAAACCTGACCATGCACTGCTTTGCTTGTTCGTGGAGAGCAACGACTCGGAACGACAGGTCGGCATCGGGAAAGGCTTCACGGACGATGCGCGCCCCCTGTTGCCTTGCCCAGTGTCGGTTTAGTAAGAGGGGACGGCTTGCGTTTAAGGAGGGGTTGCTCACCCACCTCGCTGATTTCCTCACGGGTCAAAGGATCCAGGGGGTGTGGGGGAGCCATTGTCGCTGTTGGAATTCCTGCCAAGGCGTTTGTTGGGATAAACGACGGCAAGCGGCCTTGATCTCAGGTGTCGTCGGCTGGAATGTCACTCGGCGATGCCATGGCCCTCCCACGCACAACATGGCAGTCCCCGCAGCTGTGCCCCCGTCCGCCAGCCGGCCCCGGAGCCGGCTTCGGAGGTGGGCGTCGCCAAGCAGGACTCGCGGGTCATGACTGGTGACAGTCTTGCGCCTGCTTGGCCGCGGGGGCGGGGTTGGCGCTTCTGGACACTTGCCAGCGGTTGCCATCGAGTAATGATGCTCGGTCCAACTCTGCCCAATGCATCACTGGGGCTCCCGCCAATTACCAGGCTTGGATCTCGCACCGTACACTGGTCAAGCGACCAGATTGCCTACCAACCAATTCGGAATTACCCCGATACTACCCATCTTGATCGTCCTAGCCATTTCCAGAAATCCGCCGACGGGTAGTCGTCTTAGAAGAGCAGCTTATCGATAGGGTTTATCGGCTGTGGAACGCAGACTCATGTCAAGGCGACATTCGCTTTAAATTAAGCGCATCAAATCTTCTGATGCTGGCCTTGCGGGGAGCACGAGGAGCAACGGGGTGGCACATACCACTTTTCATGCATGAGCCTCTCAAGGTTGGCGCCAGTTTTGACAGCAAGTGCCGTTTTGAGGCCCCCAGCTGCCTGGAGGCAGCGTGGCCTGCAAACTGACTCGAACAGTAAAACAGTAGGCGAGCGGCCAGGCCGCTCGTGTTATTGGACGCCGGGCGCGTATCTGCCCTCGGCCTTGCCATTCGTACGGCGTATCTGCGAGGTCGTCTTACAAAAATGGCGGAACAAAGTCGAGTGGGGCTTCGCGGTCCTCCTTCTTGGCCAACTGTTCGTCTCGTCCGGTAGTGTCGAGTTCCTGTGCTGTCTTTTGTAAGTTCCGGTTTACGTGCGCCATGCGGCTTCTTCTTCGTTCGCGGATTCGTTGTAGAATCCTGTCATCGTCGGAGCCGGAGCCGTCGTCCGCGGGGCCGCCTCTTGCCGGGGAAGCAGATGACGGACGGTGAGGAACAGGGGTACGGGCTCCTCTGGGCGCAGCTGCCATGCCATCCTTGGCAGATGGGGCTGTGCTCGGAGTGCGCATCCAGCTGGAAGGCTCGGGCTCGCTGGTGGTTGGAGGTACGAGGCGCCGAGGGCTCGACACAGCCTCTTTGGCCTTTGCTGTATGTACTGAAGTATCGTGTTGGCCGATATTCTGCTGCCTGGGTGCGAAGGAAGACGGCGCGTCGAGATCGTCGTCGCTATCATCCGCCATGTGCAGGTTGTCGGAAAGCTTCCTTGTATGGTCTGGGTTGACGGATGAAACCCTTGCAATGTGGCCGCGGGCTGCCGGTGGGCCGCTTGGCATACCACACGACTCTCCGCGTGCTGGAGCGTGGCCAGTCCCGGCGTCCTGTCGTCGTCCCGCAGAGGCTCCTGCGCTGGTCTTGACCATGGTAGAAAGCGGCACAGCCTTCGTCCTGGCGCTGCCCATCAAACCTTGCAGCGAGGTGCCGGCCCAAGGATCTTGCAAACCGTCCTCGGTGTTGTCGTCGTTGTCTGATGCATCCCCACCTTGTGCCCGCTTTACACCAACCCTCTGCCGCGCGGCAAGGTGTGCGACGGCTTGGCGCCGCCTGACAGCTTCCGTCTTGTTCCCCACCACAGGCCTGGATATCGCCTGTATTGTTTCCGCGTTCCTGTTCTTGGTCAGGCTCTTAAGCCTGTGGTACTCAGCCTTGTGCAGATGCGCTGTAAATGTGCCGGCGACCGATAGAAACTCGTCCTCCACCATTCGGTAGCCGTCGTCGGCGTCCAGGCCGTCGATCATAAAACTGGCCGGTCGATGTGTTAGTTTGCCCAGATTTTTCCTAGAGTGGCCTAGCTTCGATTTTTCACATGTCTGGGTCTCCGCCTTGCAATCTCGCAAGCCTGCAAACCTACTTTTCGACCTGCAGCGCCGGCGGGGATGAAGTTGACGGTGAACGACGAGCTCCATGGCAGAAACACACATGTCAGTTTTGCGACCACCGGCGCCATGACGTCTGGGGGCTCATCCCCAAGCTGCCGATGTGCAAGTCTCCTCGCAGGTCGGAAGCGGGTCTATCGCCCCGGAATGGCGCAGAAGCAACCCACCTGAGTCTTCGTGGACGCCAGGGACCCTGTCCACAGTGGCCTGCGTCCTCGAAACAGTGCTCTTGGCAGGCTCCTGTTGCGCGGTAACAGCGCCGTCAAGTTTCCAAGGCAGTTTTCGTGGCATGCCCGCTCTATCTGCGCTCTCACAGGCCGCTCTCTGCTGGGAAGCGAGCAGTGCCCGATACTTCAGTCTATCAGCTTGAAGCTGCAAGCCTACTCGGTAGCCATAAAGTACAGAGGCCCTACAGCTTCATACAGTATTGCAAATCGAGGCGGAGCGCAACGTCGTATTGCCTGCGTTAAAATGTAGAGGCGCGTCGGGGCAGAGAAACAATGTGGGCTGTCCCTGCGTTTAGGCAGCAAAAAAAAGGCCTTGGCTTGGGGAGCTTGTAGGATGACGGCGAGCAGGTGTTGCGGCTGTGCAAAAACGCGTGCGTGTCTTGATGCGCGATAATAAAAAATAAAAAATAAAAAGGGGGGAGAAAAAAAAACATCAAATAAAATCCACGGACCTGTGCGGCTATTCGAGCTGGTTTGCTGGTGTCGATGGGCGAGCGGGCAAAAAACCAAGTTGGCAACCGAATCGCTTGGAGGCTGAGCACAAATGGAAGAATTGGGGCCACCAAGTAGAAGGCGGGGTGTGCAGGGAATTCGCCAATCATATGCAAATGAGTGGAGCTCGCAGCTCGGTATTAGAGAGGCAGCACTGTAAAGTACTTGTGGGAGGGATGGTTAAGCTCGAATTTGGAGGTTTCAAATCGTTTGACGCGTCACGATTGATTATGAGTGGACCTACATTCCACTCGGGTTACAACCCACCTTCTCTCTCGTGGCCTCTGTGTCGAACATCGTACAGGGCTGGACCAGATCCAGCCCTTGTTATTGGTATGCTGGCTAGCAACCTGTTTTGGTCGAGCTGCGATGCGCCTCTGCCCTCCACCTTGTCCATGCCCTACGGGGGGCTCCATGTGCTCTATCTCATGTCGTCTTTGCCAATGGAATGCAACGATATCCCCGGCTCACGTCGGCAGGGTGGCTCAGCTGGCGGCGAGCCCAGACCTAGGAAGACCGTCGGGTAGTTCTGCGCCCCCTTCTATCATGGCATGACCGGCTTATGTATCTGGGTGCTTTTTTTTAGCAGGTCGCAAAAGGCGGGGCTTGCAATGATACGCCTGCTTATAGCGAGGACCCCGGCGAGCTGCACGGAGACGACATGTGGATGAAGCCACACGGTGCAGCCCCCGACCACTGATGGAAATAACCCTCTTCTGCTTCTCTCGACGCGGGAGTCTAATTGTGCGTCGGCACTACCCTTGTCGGTCTTCCATATCAGATCGTTGTTCTCTAACCATGCCCTATCTAGGTAATGACATCGTAGCGAACGGCCTAGGTTGTTCTGTCGACGGAGAGATCTTTACGTAAAGGTGGGACCTTGCTCAGAAAGCTGCCGACACTCGACTACACTGGAAGAACAACCCGCCTTGTTTCTTATACCAGAGTGCCACTCCGTCATCCCGATCTGGGATGCCATCCACGACGGCAACATCAGCCACCAGCAGACGGACACTTCACATATCCATCCACAGCACCGAGGTCTTCAGTAGGTCCTGCGGAAAGATGCAGGCCAGGCCTGAGATCACAGTGACTACCGACAGCCATCTATCGCCTCAGCCGAGGAGGAAGGCCAAGTCCCAGTCTCCTAGCCCAACAGGGTCAGGAACAAAGAAGCGATTGCTGCGACGAGAGAACTGGGAGATACATCGGGCCACCATCAAGCGTCTTTACATCGACGAGGGCAGAAAGCTAAGCGACATTGTGGAGATTATGAGACAAGACCATGGTTTTACCGCCAAGTAAGCCATCACGCCGACAGCCTCGCGGCTATAATTTGGAAGCACGGCAGCGTCACTGACACCCCATGGCCTCGGGTCTTGCAGCGCTCGCATGTACAAGCATCGGCTCAGTCAATGGGGCCTCATCAAGTACAACCGGGAAGCAGATGTTCAGAAGATCCTCCAGCTCAAGAACGAGCGAGAGGCAGAAGGCAAGGACAGCCGCATAGAAATCAACGGCCGCGTGGTCGACTTTGACCGCGTCCAGAGGTACCTACAGAGGCGGAAGATTTCTGTCGGTGAGTTCGTAGAGGAGAACTTTGAACGCAGTCGGAGGGACAGCAAAGGCAGCAGCAGCAGCAGCAGGCATGCCGCCGAGGACGAGGAAAAGGACGGCGAGGACACGGACACAGACAGCGCCACCATCACCATCAGCACCCCCACCCCAACCCCGAAGTCCTCGCCACAGCAGCTACCGCCATTGCCGTTGCCGCCTCCCCCGAACCCGCCGGCCAGCTTCAGAGTCGCAGAGGAGGTCATCTGGGACGCGCGCGCGTGCGCGGCCGAGGTCGTCAGGAACCCCACCATCGCCGTGCTACCGCCAAGCCCGCTCGGATTTGCCCTCATGAACTCGGTCACCATGATCACCGAGCTGATGGGGCAGCAGAACCCCGTGACGGCGGGAGAGTACATGCAGCTTGCCTCCAAGCAGGCCGAGGACATGGTCCGGTCGCAGCCCCACGAGGCCATCGTGTGCCTGTGCGAGGCGACCCTGGTGCTGGCCCGCGCCGCACCCGAGGTCGCCGCCCTAATCCTGCGGCACGCCGCCGAGGTCAGCAAGATATTCCTGGGCGAGGCGCACCCGATAAAGCACCTGCTGTGCAAGCTGGCCGAGACCGCGGGCGAGGCCACCGCGGGGGCCGCCAAGGACGTGCACATGCTCGTCGAGACCACGCGGCGGGCGTTCCACACCTACATCGCCACGTGGGAGCGCGTCCTGGGGCCCGGACCCGGGTGCAGCATGAGCTGGTGGTGCTGGATCCTATACTTGCGCTCGGCGGCGCCCGATGACGACGTCGTTGACCCGTGGGTGCACAGGTGCGAGGACATGTTGCGCGCAGGCATGGAGCAGCAAGACCAGGAGGGGATGTGGACGGAAGGAGGCTTGACTCCAGGGCCCGAGACTGGGATTCCCCTGGAGAGGCTTGCCCTCCTGGGACGGTACGAGATTGCGACGGCGCTGGCCCCCGCGACAGTCTACCGTCGGGCGGAGCGCTGTTTCGGCGTCCTCATCCAGCGCTGTCGCGTGCTGCGAGCCACCCACACGCAAGCCTTCCTCGAGTTTTCGATGGCGGGCGTCGCGAGACAGGCGGGACGACTGGCCGAGGCGGGCGAGTACGGTGGCGCAGCCGTGGCCTCGTACCTGGCAGGCGGCAATATGGATTATGCCATGAAGATAACCGCCTGGATGGGCAGATGGGGAGATCAGGACTTTGACTCCGAGGCGTACAAGGACCAGTTGATGGACAAAATATTTCGAGGCGGCCAAGGGCTAGCGGCACCGCCATCCATTTAGATGTGAAAGAAACTCTAATTAATGGCAGAACTGATTTTGTTGCTGCCTGCTCGACTGTTCTTGTTTGGCGCGAAAAAGGTCTCGAGGGCGGTGGGTCACCAGTGGTGTCGTGGAGATGCCGCCTCGCAGCAATTCACGGCTTAGGTACGCACGCGATGCTCGCTGCCAATACTCGGATCCAAGCACATCTGCCGAGATGCATCCGTAGCGGCGCCCTCATCTTTCTTTTGCCTTCTATTGGTAATGTTGATCCAGACGCTGATTCCAGGGGCTTGACCTTCTCGATCTGCCAAGCCTGGGAACTGAGCAGTGGAGCCCAAGGCCCAGCGGCCACACGGTGGCGGTCGCAACAGAAAGCAGGCCTTGCATCTCGAAACAATCAACAGCGCATAACAGTAATTTCAGCGAGTAAAAATAGAATGGCGGCAACTTGCCGTGTAGGTATTTACTTCCCAGCAGGATCCCGAGCTCCAGTTCTGCAGCTCGTCTCCCACCCATCTCGACGACAGGATGTTGGGTGTCGACTGCCAGCCAAGAGACCTCGAGACAGCATCCGCGTCGTCAGGCCAAAGAACAGCTGACACGCCCCATCTTGCCCCATCGTCCGATATCCCAGCGTGGGCTTCGAGCGGCTGAAGCGTGCCGTGGGCGCTTTAGATCTGGGGGCAAGGTATGTAGTAGCACCAGCATCCGATCGACCGTCGCCGCTGTCCAACGAGCGGGAGGCCATGCTGTGCGCGCCCGTCGTCCCATCTCCAAGCGTGCCGCCAGCGGGTGTCGATCCGCAGACTGCCAACTGACTCGCCACCTGCAACCGCCCGATACGCTGGGCAGGCTCGGCAGGGCAGCCGGAAGATTACCACCCCCGCAGCCGACGGGTCTTCATGCACTCAGGGCTCTCGCCAGGCACAGCGTGCGGGGACCACGGGCAGGGCTGTGCATCGAGGCCCACCCACTCCTGCAGCCCGCCCCTGATGCGAAACGTCGGGGCGCCAGCCTTGGGAGGGGCGACAGCTGCGATGCGCATCGCGGGACGGCCAAGGGAGCTGCCGTTGTCTTGTCCGCACACGCGAAAACCCGGGGGCCGCTGTGTCGGCAGATCGGCACCTCATTTCTCGTCACGAGCAGGTTTTCTCGCCCTGCTTCTATTTTCGTTCCCGACGGTGGGCCGTCGTCCCTGGATCATGCTGTGGCCGGCTGATGCGCCATGGCGGGCCCGTTGATGATGCTGCTTGTCCGTCCAGCGTGCGGCGGACGCGCTGGTCGACCGAGTGAGTATATGTATCGCCGGTCCTCCGCCCGAACCAGAGCTGTTGGATGCCCTCTCTCCATGGACGGATAGCCCATTCACCCACGCCTACAACCAACCACCTGTTCTTGCCAAAGCGAGTCTACCCCCAGACCCTCCATACAGGCCCACATTCCTTTATTTTGGCTCCTATCCTCCATTTCCGTCGCCATGAAGACCTCCGCTTCCTCCAGCCTGCTGCTCGCCAGCATCGCCGGGCTCGTCGCCACCGCCCAGGCCCTGATCCAGATGGAGGTGCGCTTCTCGGACAAGATGGTCGAGGTCGGCAACATGGACATCCACGCCGCCACCTACGCGGCCATCTACGCCGAGCCCGGCAACCAGCGCGGCATCGTCACCGACCGCACCCACACGGGCGTCACCAACCCGTGCCAGTCGGCCGAGGAGGCCAAGCCCGACGTCACGGTCCAGGTCCGCATGAACGGCGCCTGGGGCCGCACGCCGGGCCTGGCCGAGAACCAGATGCGCGACGGCCTCGTCGCCTCCATCTCCGAGGTCCTCAAGGCCGTCTCGGACGACACGGGCACCGAGATCTTCACCGACTGCCGCGGCCTGACCTGGTTCGAGTCGGTCCGCCACGTCCCTGAGGCCGCCTGCGGCCGCGCCGCCGCCCGCTCCTGCGCCGAGCCCTGCCGCAACGTCAACTCGCCCGGCCTGGCGCAGTGCATGAAGCACAGCTGGGGCCACAAGGTCCCCTCGCAGATCCGCGTCACCGCCTTCATCGACGGCGCCCTACAGCCCGACGACCTGGTCATTGAGTTTGCGTCGACCCAGAACACCAAGCCCGGCGGCTGCGGCATCATCGGCAAGATCGCCGCAAAGCTGGCCACTTTTGCTATTCCCGTCGTCGGCGGAGTCTTTGCCGAGGGCATTCACCTGGGTTGCTCCAGCTGAACAAAGAAACAAAAAAGAAAAAGAAAAAAGAAACCGGAAAGGCCCGGTTGGCCGTAATCAGGGGCCAGGCTTGCTATTTATATAATAAAAAAATCCATTGTTAACTTCCTATTCTTTTACCACATGCTGTTCCCGATCATGCCTGCTCCCATACCCGACACCTACCTATTCTGCTACCCGCCCCCGTCCCCAGTGATTCCGTACGGCAGTGTCCTGTCCCCTCGCACTTGTACCTTGCGAGCACAATTGGACGTGCGGTAGCTGCCCCAGTTTCCATTCGCGTTCAGGCACTGCCCGGTCCGCGCGACAATGCGGCCCCTGCTGCAGCCCGTGTCGGTAAATATCTCCACGGTGCACCCGTTGGCCAGGACGGCGAGGCGAGCGCTGCGGAAAACATCCGGCATGTAGTTGCAGCCCCCCTCGCTGAAGCCCCCGCCCGCCCCCGTGGTGGTGAAGGTCACCTGGGCGCCGCTGCAGTTGGCATCGCCGAAGAAGTCGACGCTCGACAGAACATTTGACGGGTTGGGCACCGGGGGCGTTGGCTGCGGCTTCCCTGGACATTGGGATGGGTCCCTCGAGCAGGGCGCGCACAGGGCCCAGTCTTGGCTGGGAAGTGAATCGATGGTTGATGTGAGCACTGGTGCTCTAGCCAGGGAGAAGGAGGGAATACTGACATTCCAATATACCAACAGTATGCATCCGAGGGGCAGACGTTGCCGCCTTTGTACAAATACCCTGCGCCTGATGGTTCAAATCCCTATATCAGTCTGCAATCCTGGGGAAGTTCTATCGGGCCCATCAAAGCTAGACGTCGGTACTAACATGGGATAAAGTATGGTAGTCCGTAAGGGTTGGGAGCAGGGAACTGAGCACCAGCCTGGGTCGCCATCAGTGCCAAAAGGCCTAGGCCTCTTCCCATCTTGATCTCCATGGACGAATGCAAGGCAGCCACGGCAAGGTCGAGCAGGGCGGTCGGGTCTTGGGGAAAGCTGGAGTGGTTCTCTGCCCCTAAATAGCTGATCGAGAGCTATGTGGGACGCCAAAAGACTAATGAAATGAGTAGCAAGCTGGACAAAAGTCGAAGTCCTGTGGGACCATGGATCTCTTTTATACTTTTCTCGGTAGCATGGAGCCTCTTGGGAGTCATTAGAATCACCTCTGCGGGCACTTCCATCCTCCCATCTATGGAAACTTGTATTTATCCGGCCGCTGGCTCCAGTGAGCTGGCTTATTTGAGGGTGTCTTGGTTCAAGTAATATACAGTGTCGTATTGCAGTCCTTGGGAGCCATAGTTGCTTTTGTCGCATATACAGACTAGCTCTATGGGTTAACAAGCATCATTTTGAATCCCGACGCATATTGTGGTTGCATTCACGGCTTCGGCTAATTATATATGCGTGCCTGGCATGGTTCCTGGAACCACCGTCGCATCTGGCCCAGCTTTCTCTAAAAATACCATCCCACTGGTGATAGGCTAATTAAATTTCACGGCAGTTAGGGCGCGCAGATCTTTCGTTAATCGTGTACTTGATCCAGCGAACTACGGCAGTCGAGAGCCGTCTGCTAACAAAAGGTCGCTCTTTCTATTCGATAGTCTTCTCAATTTACAGCCAACAACCATTGTCACTTCATATCTTGGTAGCACGGATCTGTGAGGCTTTTATAATGCAGATGTCGAAGAGAATTACTTATACTGGGCTGTTCCTAACCGAAGATTTGCTGAGACTCCAAGCTGTGTCTAGCATACATTGCCCCCACGTAAAATTCCCGCCACCCCATGCTTTCTGATCCCACTAATTAATTCCATAATCCGTTCCCCATCCGTCCTTTAGCAATACTCCCAATGATCCCAATAGTACTCTGTGCACGAGATTTTGACGCCCCTAATATCATCGCACGCCCAGTGGCAACAATACTTGTCTGTCTTGGCACCCGTCCGAAAGTGGAAGTCTTGTCCGTTCACGCGGTACCGGGCATCCCCGCCGTTCTTGGATACCGAGAGCGAGAAGCCATCCAGACAGCCGTATATAAATCGGCCTCCTTCTAGGCGGAGAGACCAGTCATTATCGCAAATGACGATGCCGTTGTCGATCAACTTGGATCCAGAGTCCATGGCGTCGCCAGTGATGATGTCGTGGACGATGTAGCCCCAGAAATGGAGGCAAGCCTGGACGGTAGTGGAGACGCTAGCTGCGGCGGCCAGGGGGAGAAGGAGCTTCATGGCTGTTGGCTTTTTTGGATGAGAAGGAGTAGAGGTTCTTGGTTTGGCGAGCGCCGTGGTTAAGACGTTTGCTTCTTTGGCTGGGCTGGCACCAGTGGGGGTGGCCGTTTAGAGAGTGAGTGAGCGAGTGGGTGAGAAACCAAGAGAACAGTTGCCATAAAAAGACAGACCTCACCTCGTTTTATAGAGCCCCAAGGGTTTTCCAACTATCCACGGCATTCAAAAATCCCAAGGAAAAAGATCCAGCCTCGGCTCTTTTTTCACCATTTTAATGGAACCACCTGCTCTCCAACCCGGCGACGTGAGGAATCATATCACCTTGTATGGGATGCCATTAATGCAAGATAGAGTCACGGGCCCCCAAAGGAGGCTAAGAGGCGATTCAATGAAACTACAAGACGGAATAGGCACGACAAGGCGGACGGCAAGAAACGAGAGAAACCCAAGCAAAAGAAGAGAAGACTTTTCGCAGAATGGGTGGCACATGACCGACACACCTCGCCACCTGCCTCTTTTGAGTTAAAACAATAAATTTGAATGCAACACATGCATGGTCTTTTGTATCGGACACCACGATTGATGCTTAGGCTGCATAAGGACCCTGCATATGAGCTAGGCAAAGTTCAAAACAAGGGATGTTGAGCAGAATAAGACATAGGGGAGAAAGGATCCAGAACATGAGGAAATAAGCCCGCGGCCCTCACCAGCAAGCATGGATGATTTACCTGCTTCTCACTGGTGCCATGCATGATGCTTGTGCGCCTCTAAGCATGAGATTTGCTTATTTTTGGCCCTCCTTTGCCTCGACGAACGCTGATCACATGTGCTTGCTTGATTGCCTGCTTCTAAAGGACTTTCTATCCCTTGTCAAAGAAAGTGATACATTTGCAGAGGACAATCAGCGCACATAGCATGCGTGGATGACGGAAACAGGCCCACAGCACCACCCAGGGTCACAGAAAACTCCTGCCAATCAACACTGCCCCTTCTACCCTCGTTGCGCTCCGCCGCGCGCCTAGTAGCACTCGAGCCGTTCAAGTCGAGACGCGTCGGACGCCGGCTTGTGGCTTCACTGGGTGTAGGAATCTATCCACAGAGTGAGCTCCCGAGTCAACGCAAGCGAGCAAGATGCCTGGCTGCCCCTGCCTACAAAACTTTCATGAAATGTCACCAATATAGAATGCCCCGAGCACAGAGCCTCTCAGTCCCTCTGACCTCTCAGACCCTCGAGGTCTTTTCCTGAGCCAAAGGCTCGCGGCATAACTGATGGTTTTAAAGGGCAGCAGTAAGGCGACGGGACTTGAACTGCTCGGGAACCAGTCCTGAGATCGAGAGAGGGCTCGTTGAAAGCGCAGTCGAGGCTATAACATGAAGGTAGATTTTTTCAGCAACAAAATCCCTGAGACACGGATAGATAAAGCTTAACACACGCATCTTACAAGAGGAAGATTACAAAGATATAAGGAATATGCGAATAGGTGGAAGATAAGCTATTAGAGAAAATCGCACAAGGCTTTGGTTAGCTGATATTTCCATTGTTTCCCACGATGATTGCTTTCACGTTTTTAACGGCAGGCTGAACGCATCAAATGTTCGTACTTGACATCGTCCAGGCCCGCCAGATTGTACCTGGACCCGTCAGTTATGTCGAACATATCGTGTCTAACCAGCTTCTCCAACTTGCCCTCGACGTCAGGCTTCTTGCCGGCCGCGTAGCTCTCGGTCTCGCGCGTATCCAAGCCACGCTTGGCCAGCGAAGGGCCTGTCAATGGCCCGGTATAAATTCCCCGCCGTTTACACGGCTGATACAGACGTTTTTCTGCAAGTAATCTTTCAGTTGGTCATGACGATGGCTGAATGTGTTACAAGGGTTGCTATCAAGAGCTGGGAAGTAAGTCAGTGCACCCCCTGTCCGGACAGTCTGTAAAGGTCTGATCACCATCCAACTTATTCCATTCAACTGCAAATTTCTACCTCTATTCAAGCAACTTGGATGCAAGATAAAACTGATTACTGATCAGAATCGTCCGCGCTTTCAAACGCACTACTCACTTCTTCCAGAACTGCACCCCTTCTCGCAACAACCCGGCGTATATCCACGAAAGGCCTCGTTGGGATCCGCGGCCACCTTTCTCCTTTTGCGAGGCTTTAATGCCTCTAATTGGGCTTCCAACTGCCTGATTTTTTGCCTGGCCTTAGCCAAATCGTATTCGTGCTCGCTGTGGCTTTTTCGAAGCTTTCTGAAGAAAAGCCGGGTTGTAGGGCTTGTGGGAAGGCGGGCCCTAATAGTGCTGATCTGGGTGGCCAACTCTCTCGACTGCCTGGGGGTTTCCCATAGCATCTTGGACGTTCGGGATAGAACAGTTGAACGTTTTTTTAGCCCTATTATTCTTTGCAGATTGTTGAACTTAGGCTAGTTAGCTATCCCGGCCAGAATTGTCAAGCATAAAGCGGCTTATAAGGGGTTTGGCTATACTGCGAGGCTAAAGGCCGGCCGCGCGCCACCCCGACGAGATTTTCTGGGGGGCTAGGGCCACAGATCGTGCGTAGTGATAGGCGTTTAAAAATTGGCGCTTTCCTACCACTGTTAAGCAGGTAAATAGGGCCTGGAACCCTATTTCTTTGCGGTATGCCTGTTTAAGAGGGCTAAATACGGCGAGGTCGAAGGGCTATAGTACGTACGACGAATGGGCAGGTAAATAAAGTAGAAAAACGTCGTTTCGAAAGCAAAGAAACATAAACTCTATAGTAACGTGCGATCCGTGCCCATCTAGGATTAGGAGACGGGGCTTAGGGGTAGGGGGTTTAGTGCGAAGAAGGAAGACCTTTTGCAGCCATTCCAGGCCCGTGTGATTGTTGGTCCAGCCGTTATCTGTTACGGTAAATTTCCAGTCCCTGAATTTATCTAAATCGACGGGAAACCATTGCTCTTGCACGCTTTTTCCTTGAAAATGATAAAGGGAGGTAGCGTTACCCCAGTGGCCGAAATGCATTCGATAAACGAGGTCCACGTGCGCGACCCAGGGTCTTTGCGTTGCAAGGCCCGGGCCCCAACGAGGCCTAGGACGATCCCGTTACCGGTTTTCCCCTCCTGCAGGCCGCCCTCGTCGGCGTTGTACGTATTTTCCGGCTTAATAATTTAGCGGCCACTTCCGGGATCAGGAGGCGTTCCCACCACTGTTTTATTATAGCAGTAGTAGCCCTTTAAACCCGTGCAGATTCTATACGCCGGGCTCGCCCAATGCGGACCTCTGGATACCGGCCTAAAAAAGCCTGTAGCCAGTGCCTCCCAAGCGGTTGGGAGGTCCCTCCGTTGCGGAGGATATCTTCGGCAAAAAACCGGATTTCCGCGTGCGTTAGTGGGAGGCCTAGGGAGTCCTGCAGTAAAATCCAGTTAGCTAGGCGCTTCTCCTGCTCCGGGGCTATCCGCTGATACTCTTCTTGTGACTGTCGGATAGGTAGGGCGCCTTTGAGGCGGCCATATAGGGTCGACTTGGGGATGCCATGCATGCGAGCGGCCTTCCGGACTCCGACCCTCGCATGCACCGCGGCAACGGCCCTTTCGACGTCTTCTTTTGTATACTGTTTCTCTGGCATCTTATCGTCAGATTGCAGAAAAACCTAAGGAAAAAGGATTAGAATTGATAGAAATAGAGAGCGTTGAAGTACTCTAGAAGATTCCATGCTGTGGGCCTACAAAGTGTCCGGACAGGGGGTGCACCGACTTATATTTAGGCCTGAATCTCTAGATAAATCTTCATAGCTTCAAAAGATGTTTTAGAAAGCAGAATTCCCCTGATCGAACACAAGAGAGTGCTCGGACTCGTACATATAAAGGGTAGCCGCACTGCCTCTTTGGCTCTGGTCTTTGATTCCCGGATTGTCTTTGGGAATGTTGACTCCCTGTTGGGTGAATACCCCTACCAGGCTAACAGCCAATTTCTAACAGTCATATGCAGGGTTATCTGGCCGTGATTATTTCGGTGTGCCAGCCTAGAATGAAAGGACTTTCGCATTCTAATATTCCCAATTATGAATTTTTAGGTCCAACTGCTGCCTCTTGTATTTCCTCCCATTTACTTGGGGATCTCCTGCCGATACAAGCAAACAACAATCTCCAGAGTACTTGATCTGTTCCCTCCTCCAATCTTTGCTGACCGTTTGATGCGTAATTGTTGCAAGCGGCAACAAAGATCGCAACTGAGCTAGTATGACACTCAGTTCCCTAGTGCTTCCAAATCCGTCTTGCATTCAACCGTGTTAAGGTAGCAATGGTATACTGTTATTGAATCGACGTTAGCTAATCCTCTATTCGGAGGTCAAGTTTGACTGCTTTTTATGGCCATGCCTTACAGCAATCTGAGTACTCGAATGGCAAGTTGTGAGCATAGCCACATGTTTTAAGGCAGGTCTGCCTGCAAATTCTAATCGGTCCGAAGTCTTGGGCTCGATGAACTAGTTTGGACTGGGTATGTTCTATGGCGGCAGCAAATGTGTTGGGTGAAAAGTGCGAAGGAATAATAGCGTGGTTTGCTGTGGCACCAACAACCGTGGCCGCAGCTGCAACGAGAAGGATGATGCATGCATCCGCTGGCTGTGCTTGAGTCCTCATGGCGGACGGCTCTGAAACCCCCGAGCCCAGTGGTGGACGGATCCAGGCTCTTGTATTAATGGTGCAGGATAGAAGCACGTCCGAATCTTGCTGCAACTCCGGCGTGGAAGAGCGGGATTAGAGGCTTGAGGGGATGCCGTAAAACAATGTTATCCACGCCGGGCCACCCAGCCCAGCAGAGCGGGGGGAGAGAATGCTTCTATATTGGCTCTATCTACCTGTCTCCTGAGTAGCGAGAGTTTCGGCTGTCCTGTCCAAGCCGTCATGACACAAGGCAAAGATCAAAGGATGGCTACACTGGATGAACCCGATGTCGGCCAAACTCAAAGCCTTTCAAGCCAGCCACAAGCGTGCCTCGATGACGGCTGCGTCCGGAAATAGCCATGTCCGCGGGGCTGTGGAGAGGATGTTGTCCGCGGAGAGGACGAAGAGGCGCGAAGTTACCTCTGTGGAAAACACTGCTCGAAAGCTTACAGATCGAAGGCAGGCAGCGATGACTGCCGTCAATTACTCGGGAGACCAACGACCCCTGAATCGCCCAGGCAAGGCGCCAAGCCCCACATGCGTCCGAGAAAGCCGGCTGGCTTATCAATCCTTTCTATCGATAGCGGGGTGGTTTTTGCGATAAAAATTTCGCCCCGCTGATCAATCCCCCGCCTCGACTGCCCGCCGCAGCGACGAGGGTCAGTTCTAGAGGGCTTCAACCTACTTTGGTGTCGCGCGACACGATTTTTTGACAATATTTCCAGGGAACATCCAGACAATAGCCACGCCGATATGGATGTCTCAATGGACTTGGATGCCCCTGTGGCCATAAATCCCACGGGAACGGCCCAGACGGGCACGACGTGCGTGTGCACCCTTCCATGAAAAATCGGCTTTCCTTTTTTCTGTATTTTTTTCGACAGAGTCGCTAACAATGCGCTGCTTTCTACAGGATCCTGTGCTGCAACTGCGGCGCCCCGATCGACGGCACCACGGCGGCCGGCGCGCTCTGCTACGACTGCATCAAGACCACGATCGACATATCGCAGGGCATCCAGCGCGAGGCGGTGCTGCACTTCTGCCGCGACTGCGACCGATGGCTGCTTCCGCCCAGCAGCTGGATCATGGCGGCGCCCGAGTCGCGGGAGCTGCTGGCGCTGTGTCTCAAGAAGCTCAAAGGCCTGCACAAAGTCCGCATCGTCGACGCGAGCTTTGTCTGGACGGAGCCGCACTCGCGCCGCGTGCGCGTCAAGCTCACCATCCAGGATTCTGTGCAGGACGGTGTCCTGCTGCAGCAGACCTTCGAGGTCATCTACGTTGTCTCGTACCAGCAGTGCCCCGACTGCGCAAAGTCGTACACGGCAAACGTCTGGCGCGCCAGCGTCCAGGTCCGCCAGAAGGTTCTGCACAAGCGCACATTCCTCTTCCTGGAACAGCTGATCCTCAAGCACGGCGCGCATCGAGACACCATCAACATCAAGGAGGCCAAAGACGGCATTGACTTCTTCTTCTCGGCCCGCAACCAGGCCGAGAAGTTTGTCGACTTCCTCAACTCATCGGTCCCCATCCGCATGAAGAAGTCACAGGAGCTCATCTCGCAGGACGTCCACACGTCAACCAAGTCCTACAAGTTCACATTCTCCGTTGAGCTGATACCAATCTGCAAAGAGGATCTTGTTGTGCTCCCCATAAAACTGGCTAAGCAGATCGGCAACATCTCGCCCCTGGTTCTCTGCCACCGCATTGGCACGGCAGTCAACTTCATGGACCCAAGTACCCTGCAGACCGCCGAGGTTCAGGCTTCGATATATTGGCGGCATCCTTTCTCCGCCATTGCCGAATCCAAAGACCTGGTCGAGTTCATAATCATGGACATTGAGCCCCTCGGCACGCAAAAAGGCAAATGGATTCTGGGCGAGGCCACGGTGGCACGTGCCTCGGACCTGGGTGTCAATGATAAGACGTACTTTGCGCGAACGCACCTGTCGGGTCTGCTGCAGGCTGGAGACTCGGTCATGGGCTACATGCTTACGGGCACCAACTTCAACAACGAGGAGTTCCAGGCCCTCGAGGATTCCCACACTTACGGCTCCACCATCCCTGATGTTGTTCTGGTCAAGAAGCACTGGCAACGCAAGCGGCGCAACCGCAGGCGCAACTGGCGCCTCAAGCGCATGGCCAAGGACGAGGGCGAGCTGCTGCCCAAGAAGGCGGACCAGGAGCGCATGGATGCCGAGTACGAGCAGTTCCTGCGCGATGTCGAGGAGGACGACGATCTGCGCGCTGCCCTGGCGCTCTACAAGAGCTCGAAGAAGTCAAAGAGGCCTGAAGCCGACGCCATGAGCGTCGCCGAGACCGAGATGACCATGGGCGAGGAGGATGACGATGCACCCAAGGTCAACATGGAAGAACTATTGGACGACATGGAGGAGCTTGGGATCGAGGATGAGTAACGGCGTTTCTGGATTTCCGTGGTATTCTCTTTTGTCGTCTATGGGTAGGTTACAAAAAGCCGCCATTACGGGCACGGCACTATGGGAAATTGCATGATAGAAAGCGTTTTATGTCCTGTTTGTAGCAATTCCAAATCTGATACCTCGCAGTAGTTGTCACCTTTCTGTTCTTCTACCTTTCCGTATGGTTTGCTATCCAACTACATGAACTCACCTGCCGGCGGGGATATCAGTCGTATTTAGTGGCTTTTTATCCCGCCTTCTTTTGACATGTTGCTTATCCGGTCTTGGGTAGCTTGATGACCTGCGCAAGCCAGCCTTCGTTCTCTGGATCTTACTAGGGTAATACCTGGCAAACAAAAAAAAGAATACTTGCGGGTTAGCTTCGCACTTTCCTAGGCATAGAGTCATCAACCATCTGTATAGAGCTTACTCGTAGTTTAACTGTTCGTAGGAATATAGAGCCTCCCGGGGTTACAACGCATATGGGGTTTTGCTATTATCCTTTTTGACATAGGGTTTCTCTCCCCCTCAAATACGCCTACCTCAGACTGACCAAGCACAATAATCTTCGAGTTATTCGCACACACACACACATTTATCCTGTAAACCCTCCCCAAAGTGGCTTAAATTTGACCACAACGTCGATCATATGCAACGGTAGCTGCTATAGAAAACCATCATTGATATTTGGAGATAGCTATATGCTTGGCACCATGTAGATGGATGGATAGTTGGAGGAGACGCTCGTACAGGGTATAAACTACAAACTTAAAAGATCTTGCTCAGAACCCTCTGGACCTGACCTTCCGACTCCACAGCCCGCTTCTTCTCCGCAACCGGCACCTGCTTAAACGTCCTCGGGCGCTCTGCACTCTTGGTGGCCTCGGGCGCAGCAATGGCAGAGGCAGGGGCAGCCTCGCCGCCGTCGTGCGGCTTGCTCTGCTTGGCCGCCTTCTTGGCCTGCATGCCGTCGAGCATCTTTGCCCGCTCGACGTTGCGGACAAACTCCCTGTTCTCCCTGGTCGACTTTGAGATCTCGGCGCGCATGCGGCTGGCGCGCTCGGCGTTCTCGGACGCGATTTGCTCCGTCAGGTTGTGCCACTTGAAGCCCTTGAGGTACAGCAGGGTCCAGACGTCGTCGCGGTAGTAGGAGCCCTTCTTGCCGCCGATGGTCTGGCCGTTGAGCACCTCGGCGACGGCCTTTGCGTCGGCCTTGCGCACAAACTCGACCCAGCCGTCGGTGAAGCTGCGCTTCTTGTTGCCGCCCGCGCGCACGCGCCGCGAGCGCGCCGCCGGGTCCTCGGGCGACAGGAAGATGCGGTTGATCTTGCCGTAGGGCGCCAGCAGCGAGCGCAGCTTGGCGGGCTTCATGAAGGGCGGGATGCGCGAGAGGTAGACGACGCCCGACTTTTTGATCTGCGTCTCGGTCACCACCAGGTTCTTCTTGGTCGGGTCGGCGTTGGTCTGCCGCAGCTTGGGCTCCGCCTTGGCCTTCTTTTTCGTCCGTCGTTCCTCGTCGTCGCCATCGTCGCCCCCTTGTGGCCCGTCGGATTGGGCGTGGTCCTGTGTCGATTCGAGCGCCTCGGAGTGCAGCTGGGCCCCCGGGGACCCGGAGTGCCAGCCGTCGCTGTCGTCGTCGCCGCTGAGGTCTCCGTCGTCTTCGCTGTCGGACTCGACCCTTCTTCGTTTTGCTGAGCGGCCGCCCTTGGAAAGCTCCTCGGCCTCGGAGTTGTAGCCCTGGCTCTGGTCGTCGTCACTCTCCTCGGCATCGAGGAAGAGGTTCCTCTTTTTTTCTGGCGCCATAATGTCGGATGTCTCTCGAGGGCGCAACAGTTGATATCGCGGTTGCCGTCGGCAATTGCAGCAATTGAGCGCGAGACCACCAGCTTCGAATGCAGCATTTGCAGGGGCCCCACCAAACTTTTCCACCGCCTACCGGATGGGGTTGGGTTGCCCGTCGGATTTCTTATCGTGCACCTGGTCCGCCCCATTCTTTATCTTATCTCCGATGTCGCAAAACCGCGCCCGCGGCAGATCCATAGCAGGCGCATCATCGCGGGGCACCTTTGATCGGCTGGCGGGCCTGTGACGTCCACTGTGGCACCCTCGCTGCCCTCGAGCAAGTATATCAACCTGGTCAACGAGCCGCATACGTGGGATAATTCTACTTTAGACTTTCTCTGCTTCAGTCTCCATCCATAACCTTCCAAACCATGGGTTCCGTCGAGACCCTGACCACCATCTCCCCCACCACGGGCGAGGGCGTCGTCACCCGCGCGGGGGTCTCTCTTTCTGAGCTCCAGGAGCTCCCCAAGACCGCCACCGCCGCCTTCGAGTCCTGGAGGAAAACGTCGCTGGCCGACCGTCAGATCATTGTGCGCAAGGCGCTTGACGGTCTCTTGGCCAAGCAGGATGAGCTCGCCAACGAGCTGACGGTCCAGATGGGCCGGCCCATCGCATACACAGCAAAGGAAGTTGCAACGGCCGTCAAGAGAGCAGAGTACCTCCTCAAGATAAGCGACGAGACGCTCAAGGACACCGACGGCGAGGCAGAGAAGGGATTCAAGCGGTTCATCAGGAAAGTCCCAGTCGGCCCGGTGCTGATTATCTTCGCCTGGAATGTAAGTGCAATCCCTGTGTTGCCAGTTCTATTCGTGTGGTATCTAACCACCCGGTAGTATCCCTACCTTATCCTGGTCAACGCCCTGATCCCGGCGCTGTTGGCAGGCAACACGGTTATCCTCAAGCCGTCGCCGCAGACGCCGACCATCGTGGAGCATGTGGCCAAGATTTTCGCCGAGGCCGGTCTACCTTCTGGCATCATCCAGTATTTCCATTGCGGATCCCCTACTCTTATGGAGAGCATCGTCCGCGACCCCCTGGTGAAGCTTGTCTGCTTTACGGGATCCGTAGCCGGTGGCCTTGCGGTGCAGAAGGCTGCGGCAGACCGTCTCGTCGGCGTCGGCCTGGAGCTCGGTGGCAAGGATCCGGCCTATGTGCGGGACGATGTTGACATCGCCTGGGCGGCCGAGGAGATTGTCGACGGTGCCGTCTTCAACTCGGGCCAGAGCTGCTGTTCCATCGAGCGTGTGTATGTGGCCGAGGCGATCCACGACCGATTCGTCGAGGCTGTGCAGGGGGTGCTCAAGGGCTACCGGCTTGGAGACCCGCTGGACAAGGCGACGCACCTCGGGCCCGTCGTCTCGGCGAGGTCCAAGGAGGCCATCGCGGCGCACGTCAAAGATGCGCTCGAAAAGGGCGCCAAGGACGCAACGCCGGCCAACGCGACCTTCGACCAGCTTCCAGCCAAGGGCAACTTTGTCAAGCCGACGCTGCTTATCAACGTCGACCATTCAATGGCGGTCATGAAGGACGAGACGTTCGGACCTGTCATCCCCGTCATGAAGGTCAAGAGCGACGAGGAGGCGATCAAGCTGATGAACGACAGCGAATTCGGCCTGACAGCGAGCATCTGGACCAAGGACACGGACACGGCATACGGGCTGGTCGACCAGGTGGAGGCAGGCACCGTTTTCGTGAACCGATGCGACTACCCCAGCCCCGTGAGTTGGCCCTGTTTGAACGCGATACCCCTTTCATCCCGGCCAATGCTGCCCTTGTCCGTCACAATGACGTGATTTCATCTCTGGGCGCGGAGAAAAAACTCGTATGCTGACCCGCTCATACCTGCTCCCTTGTAGGACCTCGCATGGACCGGCTGGAAGAATTCGGGCAAGGGCCAGACGCTCAGCAAGTTTGGGTTCGACCAGTTTGTCAAGCTCAAGAGCTACCACCTGAAGGACTATCCCAAATAATTAAACGCCGACAGAAAAGCGAGGGCGTGTATTAGCCAGCCTCGCCGGAGAAAAGAATCCGCAAGATGGACACGACCTTTTGCTTCTTTTTGCTTTGCCTAGCCTCTTTGGAACACCCGAGATGCACAGACGCAAGAGAGACCAGCTGTCAGGACACTGAACAAGCAAGCCATCGTGCATTGGCAAAAACGCCACTCGGGTGAAATGACGAACTATGGTCCCTTTATCTGCACCATATTCTGTCCGCTTGCGCTACTGTCGGCATTCATTTTAATCTCGCGATACTTCGTTGTGCCGACCGGCCTCTGCATTCCAGCGCGTGGCCGAACAAACAGGCGACTCCCAAGTGACGCGGGCATTCCATGTCCCTTCGTATTTGCAGCCTCAATTGCGGCTCGTTGGTCCAACCTCTTTTTCTGTTGCCCTTTGTCCCTAATACACCTCTTTCTTGGCAATATTCCAGCATGTAGGCGAGACACTGCCCAGGTCCGGTTCGTTGGCCTGCTGCTGCTGCTGCTGCTGCATGCGTGCCTAAACGCAGCAGTGATGGCCAAAGATCGGGGATTGCCGCATGCGGTGGCCGGGGCCACTAGAATAGCACGCCGCTCCCGTCCGCTTGCTAGGCATAGCCGGAGCTTTTCACCTAAGCTTTCCAGCCCTTTCTTCTTTTTCTCTAGTCTGCCGGCCTATTTGCTCCACTGCCGCGAGGCTTTTATAGGGCCAGAAAGCCTATCCACCCAACGATCACCGGGGCCGCTGCTGAGCCGTTGGGCATATATAACAACCCGGATACGTGGCGACGCTCTTTTCGAACCAGCCTGTTGCTTCTGTCTGGCATTTCCACCCGCATGCCTCGCCAACTGAGATAGCCCTCTTCCCCCCTCCAGGTGTTCCTCGTCGACGCCGTCCACTCCTTTGTTTTACTGGTTGCAAGCACCCGAGGTTGTCATACACCTGCCTGCTGCATTTTCACCGCTCGTTCGTCCTCACCAGTCAGGCAGCAGACGGGCTCTACTGTCAACCGAAGTCCTTCTTTTTATCTCTCTCGAAAACATCACAAAGATACATTCCCTTTTTTTCGTGCATCCACCATCAGTCATTCCTTCAACCCCCCAAACGTTCGTTTCTCCTGGCGAGGCGACTGTCGACCTGTCCGAGGCCTGCAGCAATAGTAACAACAACAACAACCTGCCTCAGTCCATCCTTTCTGCTTTTATTTAGCTGTCTTTTAATATTTCCTTGTGCCAGCAAGGACCACACTCATTCGATACATCCTCCGCCAAGGCAACCAACACGATATCTTCCTAGTCGTGCATTTGCCTCCTCCAGCACCCTGAAACGCCGCTCTATCCCGCCGGCACCGACTCCTTGTTCATCTCGTCTACTCGTTTATACCAGACCGGCACACACTCGCTGCCGGCCCCACATCGCCACCTAACCCCCAAGAACGTTGGCACCAGCATGGCGTCCTTCAAGAGGTTTGCCCAGCGCATCTCCAAGGCCGTTGGGGCCTTCCGCAACCCAAGGCGGGGAACCAGTTCGAGCTCCATCCGGAGCTGCGAAATTGTGAGCCTGTCCCTTCCAGCCATGCATATTTTTTTGGCACTGACTTACGCCTGATAATGCAACAAGTCACATCCGACCAACTTCCGCATAGAAAGAGCATCTCTGCAAGGCTGCAACTACGAGGAGTAAGTGCACCCAAAAAAAGCCGGCTTCTTATGCTTGATGCTTGATGTGCATTACCGCCTCCGCCTCTGACACTGTCTGCTTTCTGCAACTTCTAGGCTTGCTGTGCTCCGGGAAAAGGAGCTGGCCCGGCGGCTCGGTGTTATGGATCCGGACAGCACAGCGCCCGACCAGCAAGCGCACTTGGGTCTGATGTGCCCCGCCGGCGGCCTAGTATTACCCAGCCCGGTCTTTGCGGGTCTTTTGGGGTCTGCGACGGAGGCCGAATCACATTGTTGAAGCATCTGATACGCCCTTTCGGTCCTCCTGTGGGTTCTCTTGTGGTCACGGAGCACCCAAGATCCTTGCTCAACGGATTCGTGTTCTGTCAAGGCCCCCTAACGATTTTCTTTTTTAAACATGAGCCCGGCAATGTGTAATAATAGTATTTGTATATGAATAATCATGGCTCGGCAGACGGCTGGGATGGCGGATGACGCACATTCCCCCTTAGACAGAGTAGGTTGTGTGGGGTATTTCCAAAAGGACTAAAACATGTGTCCAGCAGCGTCTTCACGCAGAGATAATGTCTCATTCTTTTCCAGTTCCTGCTCTGCTCCATCCCATCGCAGGGTTGGTCCAAACACGCTGTCCTCTGGGCGGTAACTGTTATTGGCACCATTAGGCTCCACCCCTTGATAGACCCTTTCTCCCTTAGACCCATCCCTCATATTCCTTGAGGCTCTCCATCCGCGCGCCCTCCATCTCGCCCTTGACTCCCAGCAGCCGAACTCGGACCTTCTTTTCGCTGCTCCACTTCTCGAGGAACCGATCAACCCGCTCCTTGGTCTCGTCGTCGTCCTTGAGCAGCAGCGCCGCCGCGTCAAAGCCGCCGGCGCCGGGGACAAGACCACCGTAGACGCCCTCGAGGGCGCTGAGCGCGTCGAGCAACTCCGTCTGGCTAGGCGGCTCGATCTGCGTGCCGCTCTCCTCTCCCATGCGGCGCACGAGCTCGCGGACGCTCGAAACAGCACCAGCGATGGCCCCAACCGCCCCGCTGGCAAGCACAGCGGCCAGCGCCTCGTTGCGGGACTGCAGATCGTCCCACAGCTTCGTAGCCGACTCCTCGTCGCGGGCCTTCCAAGCCAGAACTGTCTTGACCATGCCGACGGTCTGGGTGCCACAGTCGACGTCGCACATGCGCAGGGCGACTCCCGGTGGGAGCCTGACGGCGAGCGGGTTGATCTCGGCGTCCCAGGGCGTGGTGACGACCTTGACGAGGGCGTCGCCAAAGCCGGGTGCGCCGGGCTCGGGCAGGGATGCCAGGACGTCTGGGGAGAAGCGGCGGTAGTTGCAGGAGCCGTATACGGCGGCGGCCACGTCGAAGCCGGAGCCGACCTTGCCCTGGGCGGCGCAGTGTGCGGCCTGGGCGAGGTTGTGCAGGGCAGCGCGGTTGACGTCGATGGCAATGTTGTACAGCTGCGGGGGCAGGTAGTGGGTCAGGAGAGCAGCAGTCAGGGCGGTGACAAGGGCGGCGGAGGAGCCCAGGCCCGTCTTGTTTGCGCCCGAGAGCGTGGTCGGGAAGCGGGCGAATCGCGAGGTGCCGGGCTGGGCTCCGGTCGGTGCGGCGCCCGGGCCCTCTGGAGCGGAAGACGACGATGACGGGCCCGACGGCTGGGAATAGTAGTCATTATCGGCGAGGATTACAAGCCGGGCCGACTTCATGCTATGTGTCGGGCCATGCTTCGCCACCTTGGAGATGTAGGTGAGGGCATAGGACAGGGCGGTTTCGACGAAAGGGTTCTTGGAGATGTTGGCGCCCCTAGGGTCAATGTCGCGTGTAAGTAGAGGAAAGGGATGCCGCGCGAGGCTTGACAGACACGTGAATGTGCGGCATGGAGGCGCCGGGCGCCTGGAAACTTGGCCAGTCTTCCCCGGGCGATCACTCCTGCGGCGATGCCTAGACTGCCGCAGCCCAACAGCCTTCCCCGTCCGCGTGGCAAATGGCCACCAAGGTCACTTACACGTGCAGCTGGGTCACCTTGATGCCACCATCCTCCTCGGCAAGGCGGTAGCCGTAGCGCCACTGGGCCTGCTGGAACTGGGGGCTCTCAACGACGATCTCGGTCAGCTGGACGCCGGGGCTGGTGTTTATCTCCTCGGCGACAACGTTGATGCGTGCGCTGAGGCCAAGCACAAGGCCGGTGTATTTGCGGTCCAGGACCAGGTAGCCGCCAGTCAGGAGCACCTTGCCCGGGGCGGAAACAGCCGTGGTGGGGTTCGCGTCTGACATTCTTCTTCTTCTTTTTCCCCTCCGTGTGCTTTTGCTCCTTCTTTTGGCCGCTCTTCAACAAGGCGGGAAGGCGGTGGGGGCAGGCAAACTGAATGCCACAAAGACACGGGGAGAATGAGCGGTGGTGTTGCCGGGGCTGGCAGCCCGATTGCAGCGCTCGTGGAAAGGGGGGCCCCAAAAAGCAGAAGAACCACTTGGATCAAAGCTGCAGATGCGGGGTTGGAGCACGGGTCCTCGACGGGCGACGAGCCCAAGCCTGGTTCGCTTGCACTGGCGTTCGTGCTGCCGAAATAGGGGGGCGCGCCCGAGCGGGCAGGCAGGCCAAGCGGGTGCTTTGACGAGGAGCAAAGGCAGGAACAGGCAGGAGCAGTCGGCACAAACACCACTTGATCGCGGCGCTCAGTGATGATACAAGCGTCGTCACGGACTCGATGACGTTGCTGCAGTCGGGCTCTCTGGCCCAGCAAGCGGACGCACCCCACCCCGACCGTCGGCGCTGGGAGCCGGCTGCGACAGGACCTTGAGCCCTGGCCAATAGAAAGCCCCGATTCCGGGACAAACGCTCCGATGGCTGCGCGCAAGAGGCGACTCGACTCGACGCCATGCGGGAAGGCGTGTTAAGTACGACGGCATGACGTGCACAGCGGTCCAGCCCTGGACCCGAGAGCAGCCATGTTCCCGCCTCGAGACCTCGGCTTGGGGAACCGTCGCAGCAAGAGGCTGTATCATGGATCAGGCCCGAAAGTGGCAATCGCACAGGAGACGACCCTGGGCCCGGGAGGCAATCGGGGGTTGCTGCCTGTCAGTGGCGCATCTGGCAAGACAGTCCCAACCACCTGCCGAACGCTGGCCTCGGCTACGCAGAGAGGGTGGTGATGGTGGATTCATCGCTTGCATCCGACCCAATGCGGGAGGTCAAGCGAGGAAGGGCGGTGAACCAGGCTGCTCTGGCACATTATGGCGCCGCGCGTCGACATCAGGACAGATGTTTGGTCGTCGATTGATTCCCAACGACAAGGGACTGGAGCGACGATCGAGCGGTTGAGGATGCAGCGTCGCCGCCCGATGCCAATTGCCAGTGCATGATGGCGAGCAAACAAGGCGTGCGTCGGGGCGACGGGCCAACGTGATCCTGCGTGCTCAACAGGCCAAGCAGGCTGGGAATAAGCGGCGGGCCAACTCCAATCCCGTGCGCCCGTGCTGGCTCGGCCGAGGGGAGCTGGTAGGGCTTGGCGCGACGGACTTTGCAGTACGCAGTCGCGGTGGTCTGCCTAAAGTCCGAGTCGCCTGTGCCCGAATTCCACGCGGCTGGGACTTGCCGTTCCAAGGACGCGGGTTTTTCTCGCCATGTCGCGCGCGTGACAATGCACCGATGGAACCGCCCCAGCTTTTGCCGATCCACCCATGCCCTGACGCGAGTCGAGCTGCTGCTTGACGTACCTCGGCGGAGCGTAGTGCGTCGCTCCATCCCAACAGCTCGCGCGATAACGGCCGCGCTTGATCTTGTTCAAATCCTGCCTGGCGGCTTTCTACGCACGACGCCCAATTGCTAGCGAGCCGTACAGGCCAACGTCTCTGAAACCGCGAGCACGCGTTGGGGGGCACCGCCTGGGCTAGTGGGCGCGCAACCATGAGCGCCCGTCGCCCTCCCGGCTTATGGCCGCGCTCCCCGCAAGCTGACGCCAAATCCCTGCAACGGAAGAGGGCCCGGTGGGGGAGCATCACTGGAAGCTTCCAATTGAGGCACCGAAAAACCCACCCCGTTTCTTGCACGCTTCTCCCGAGGTGAGGGTTGCTGCCATGCTTTGCCGGGTGGGGCGGCGGCTGAGCGGAAGCGTGGCTGGGATAATATTGAACATTGGCATGTGGTGACGGTTGTGTGCTCCAGCGCGGCCTCGCACGTTGCACCTGCCCTGATGGGCTTGTTGAAAATGCATGGCATTGATGGAGCCCACAGCACGCAAGAAAGAGCCAGCTGCGTGCAGCCACTGCCGGAAATCCCTACGCAGGCGGGTCTGGTGCCGAGCGCACCAACACTAGAGGCGCTCGACTCGTCATTGACATGCTCCCTGGTGAGGGCGCCTGTCCTTAGCTGAAAAAAAAAAGACGCCTTGCTCTCCGTAACCACCAATCTAATACAGCGATGCAGCGATGCAGCGATAAAGCGATGAAGCATTGCGCGAAGAGGCTAGAGTTTGCTGCTCCCGCCACCGGTCGGCCTGACTCGAACTGGCCTCACACAAATCCGAGCCCAGATCCTGCATTGTCTCTTCCCCAGCCAAGGACCCCCCGGCGCAACCCTAGCCACCGTAAAAGCCGTTTTGGACGCGAGCGCCGCCGTGACTCACTGCTACTGGCTGGCGACCCTGCCCTACCCCCTCTGACTAAGCCACGGGCTCCCGGTTCCACCCTTGCTGGTGACGCCCCGCCCATAATTTTTTTTCATGCAATTTGCCCGAGAAATTCCACTGGGACCCGAGCCAGGCCAGGACTTCGGAGCGTCCACGGTGTTAGTGTGCCGGGTAGAGCCCACCAAGCCATATCTGATCGAGAAAGTGTGGGAGCGGGAGCGAAGAAAAATAAGGCCGCCCTCCCTGCCGTAGACGACCTAAGGCTTCCCTCAGTCTTTCTCTTCACACACCCCGTCTGTTCGGCATAAATCCGAAATAATACAACCAGCGCGTTTGTTTGGCGGCCCATGTGCTGTCAAATGAACCTGCACCAGCGACTTCTTTTATTCTATCTTGTAAGTGTGCGCTTTTCCTCAGCCGTCCCTCCCCGGCGCATCCAGCGAGCGGGCGCCCAAGCAAGCTTTTGCGGTTGCAGGTTGGCTGGGCCTGGCGGCAGTGGCGTGTTGTCGCATTTGCAGTGGCCAGATCCGGTCAGCCCGGTCGTGCGACATTCCTGTCGTCTCGCCAGCGCCGGGCGCCTACCGCCCCTAGGGTACACGCTGGACCAGAGCCTGGCTCCACGGCGATGACTGCGATCCCATTCCAGTCGCCCTCCGCTTTGCTGGCTGGGCCTGCCGTCCTCGTCGATCCTCCGTGCCGTCCCTGGCGATGTCGCGTGTGCTGACGCTCTCCTCGCTTGGCAGCTTCACCCCCGTCCCAGATAATTCTAAATGCCCTCTATCTATTCCTCCCTCTACCAGAACTTTATCCGCCAGGGTTCCAAGTCGTTCGCCAACGGCTACGCACAGTCGGTCGTAGCTGCAACACAACACAATGTTCTAAACCCCCAGAACAGGCCGTCGTTTGCGCGGAGGAACAGCACCAACACCACCCGCATCGGACGGCTCTCCACCCTCGCCCTTCAGAGCGCCTTCCACCCGGCCGTCTCGGCCGTCGGCGTCCATGCCGAACACAGGATCGAGAAGGCGACTGGCCATGGAGGCCTAGACGCCTACTTCGAGAACCTCCAGCGGACTGAGGCCACCGCCGAGGAGACCAGCGCGGCCGAGGAAGAGTGGGTTCAGTACCAGTTTCCGAAGCGAATCGAGTGGAAGCCTTCTCCCGCCTCTATTCTCCTTGGCTCCGAGTCCAGGAGCCTGGTGGCTGAAAACGCTACCGAAGATGCTCCTGCTCGACCCATCTCACCCGAGGAGGAGGCCGTGCTTGCTGAGATCGATGCTGCCCTGGAACGAGAGATCGAGGCTCGCAGCAAGCTCGAGGCTTTGGAGGAGGAGGAGGAGGCATCTGTGCAGTCCGTGAGGTCGGCATCACCAGTAGCAGCTGCGATCGAGGATGCAGTCTCTCGGTCCGCCTCGCCCGTCTCGGGGGTCAGGACCCCAACCAGCGTCCGGAGGACAGCAACGCCACCGGTCGAGTCTGTCGACTCCGTTGACCCGCAGTCGTTGACTTGCGCCAACCATTTGACCAAGCTCGCCGAGTCTGCCCGCTATGCCGAGATCCCTGCTGTTTTCGAAGCCATGCTGGTTGCCAGCGTCAAGCCCACGTCCAGTGCATACAATGCGCTGCTCACGGCAGCTATTCAGCTCCCCAGGGAGAAGATTGAGGTTGTGTCCAAGGCCCTTGACATTTATGCCGACATGCTCCGCCGCAAGGTAGCACCGGACAGCGACACCTACAACATCCTTGTCGGTCTCCTCGCCTCGCGCTCCCTCGAGGTTGGTAGCCTGAAGACGTCTCTGGAGGAGAAGCGAACCCGGTTTGGCGGGATGGATGAGCCAGGACGCTTCATGCTTGCCTCCCACGAGCTCGAGTATGCTATCCTTTCCGAGGATGACCGTCTCGATCTCGCCATCAAACTCTTTGACAACTCCATCATGGACAACGAGGCCGCCTACTCGTCGGAGACGTACCATGAGCTCATTTCCGCCTGTGCTCAGTCGGGCCGTGTCTCCGATATGCTGCAGCTGTTTGAGCACATGGAACACAGCCAGGTCGTGCCATTCGCAGCCACCTTCCCGGCCATGATCACTGCGTTTGCTGTCGCAGGCGACCTTGTGAGCGCGGTGGAATGCTACACCGAGTACAAGACGCTCGCCATCGCCAACGACGGCGGAATGCCCACTCTGCTCGACCGACTCGATGTAGAGGTTTACGCCGCTGTTATCAATGCCTACGTCATCTCGGACAAGCTGGAGGGCGCCATGAAATTCTACGAGAAGATAATCAAGGAGTACGGTGTTCGTGCCGTGGACATTAAGGATGCCATCATCAGCACCGGTTTCGTCAAGGGCTTCCTGCACAGGGGCATCTTTGAGGAGGCTCTCATGTGGGCCCAGGCCGTCGAGGACCAGTCGAGGACGCAGACAATGAGCGAGGTTGCCAGCAAAGCCGCCGACCATGGCAACATGCACGCCGCCGTCACAGCGTTTGCAAATCTGCCCCAGAGTGCGCTGATCAGCAGCACGCCGGCTATCGCTCTGTTAGCGCTCAGCGTCCGCCAGGGCGATGTCGCCGCCGCATCAAGGTACTGGAGTCTTCTCAGCAGTCCCGAGATTCAGGTGACACCGAGCTTCATCGAGCCCACAGCCATGTATGCGGTGGCTATGATTGGCTCCGGCCAGGTCGCTGAGGGTCTCGCTCAGTCAGAGATGATGTTTGATCGCATCAGGGCTCTTGCCGAGGTTAAGCCGCAGGTTCTTGACGAGGTCGAAGAAGCCTCCGACTTTGTCGGCCGATTCATGGCTCAACGCGGCATCACGGACCCCCGCGAGGCCTTGTCCGCCGCTTCTGCCCCAGTCCCAAGCTTCGAGGATACGTTCGACCCTTACGCGCACAACACCGACTTCAAGGGCTCATCGCTCATCGCCGACGACCTCGAGGGATCCCATGGACGCAAGGGCCCCAAGCTGAACGATGCTCTCAACCGCTTCCGCAACATCCGCCGGGCTGGCCGCCACCCTAGGTACATCACGTACGCCAAGCTGATCTCGGCCGCAGCCCGCGATGGAAAGATGGACCTGTGCAACGACATCTTGGCCATGGCTGCTGTCGACGTGCCTCTGCAGTCGCAGTATGCAGTCGTCCGCTACGGGTGGTCCTCTATCCTGGATGCCATGGTCGGTGCCTGCCTCACGCTTGGAAACCGACCCATGGCAGAGCAGTACCACATCCAGCTTCTCTCGATCGGTGCCTCGCCCTCTGCCAACACCTTCGGTCTTTACATCACCACCCTCAAGGAGTCCACAAAGACCTTCGATGAGGCGTCCGAAGCGGTCAAGATTTTCCAGCGCGCCAAGGCCGAGGGAGTCGAGCCCACATCGTTCTTGTACAACGCCCTCATCGGCAAGCTGGGCAAGGCTCGGCGCATCGACGACTGCCTGTTCTACTTCGCCGAGATGCGCGCGCTCTCTATCCGGCCCACTTCGGTCACATACGGCACCATCGTCAATGCCCTGTGCCGCGTTTCCGACGACAAGTTTGCGGAGGAGCTGTTTGACGAGATGGAGTCCATGCCCAACTACAAGGCCCGCCCCGCCCCGTACAACAGCATGATGCAGTTCTTCCTCACGACCAAGCGCGACAAGGCCAAGGTCCTCTCGTACTACGAGCGCATGGTTGCCAAGGGTATCTCGCCCACGGCGCACACCTACAAGCTCCTTGTAGACACCCACGCGACGCTGGAGCCTGTCAACATGACGGCTGCCGAGGCGGTCCTGGACCGGATTCGGGCCTCGGGCCAGTCGCCAGAGCCTGTCCACTACGCCTCGCTCATCCACGCCCGCGGCTGCGTCCTCCACGATATGGCTGGTGCGCAGCGCGTGTTTGACTCGGTCATGAAGGATCCCTCGATCCCCTCGTCCGCATGCCTGTTCCAGGCACTGTTCGAGGCCATGGTTGCCAACCATCGTGTCGCCGACACGGTCACTGCGCTTGCCGAGATGCGCCGCCGCCGCATCGAGATGACCCCGTATATCGCCAACACGCTCATCCACGGGTGGGCAGCCGAACACAAGATTGAGAAGGCCAGAGAGGTGTACGACGCCGTCGGTCGCGAGCGCCGCGAGCCCAGCACTTACGAGGCCATGACGCGTGCCTACCTTGCGGTTGAGCAGCGCGACGGTGCCAACGGCGTGGTTTCCGAGATGCTTTCGCGTGGCTACCCCAGCGCCGTCGTCAACAAGGTCCTCGAGCTCCTTGGTGGCGGCGCCGGCGGTGCTCCTGCGGAGGACACTGCCGCTGCCGTAGTTGCTGCCGCCGCTGCCTAAGCTGCGTCAGAGTCTTGGGGTTTGCGCTTTGCAAATCGTGGACTGCGTGCGCGCGTGCTTTTCTGCTTTCTTCTGTTTGTGGGATTGTCTCTTGGTATTTTTTTCTTGGTCGAATCGTGTCGTGATACCCCGGTGGCTGTTAAGAAAAACAATGGGAGGCGGGCGCCTGGGAAGGTTGCCCCCGGTGTTTGTTGTTGCTTTTCACTCATCCGCCTCATCCCGGCGTGCTTCCCTTTCTTCGCACATGTTTGTCCATTTTGATTTCTGCCCGAGGCTACCCAAGTCACCGGTGGCCTGCATGTCCTCTTTTTTTTCTTTCTTTTTTTCTCTTTTACATCGTTTATTCTTATTCCCTTTGTCGTCGTCGTTCTCACAAAAACAGGCGTGCCAAATCAGGGGTTGGATGGCGTTAACGGTGTGTGGACTGGCTTTTCATTGCCAGACTTTCCTTTCCCACTGTTATATTTCATCATGAACGGCTTACGCTTCGCCGAGGTATAGCCCTCTGGCTCGAGCCACGCCGTCTCAGGTTCCTTTTTTTCCCTTTTCAAGAGGTTGATCTCGATTTACCTCATAGACAAATCTCCACTCTTCATACGGATGAAAAAGATATAGAGCAACTGGGACACGGGCAAAGGATCGCTGGAGGAATCATGGTGCATTTTCTTGGGTTCACGGGTTTTGAACGGGAATGCATGGTTTGGTTTAATGGGCATCCAAGGGCACACAGGCAGGCATGGGAAATGACGATTGAAAATGGGATTCCGGCTTGGAATGTTTTTGAGAGATGCTCGTCCGGTTCGGTCAGGGCTGTTTTTATGTGGCCTAACGACTGACGAGAGGGCAATCCCATGCTTGCAACAGGCCTGAGGATGCATATATCCTGCTGGCGATCGAGGTGGCGCCGTGTACAACAAATATTTTGATCACATCCTACCACAAAGAATAGAACGCCTGATTGTTCCAGAGACATGAGCTGCCGCTGGTGACATGAAAGTTTGAACATTTGCCCCTTGATATAATGACACAATTCATTTAACGCTTGCGTACGGACTAGCCAATGTTGAACTCGGAGGCGCCACTTCCAACCATCTTCATCTTCATCTTCATCCTCCTCAGCGCCTCCTCGTCAACGCCGTTTCCACCCTCGTCGTCGGAGCCA
>PYSQ01000139.1:0-15630 GCA_003049435.1 Nakataea oryzae | reverse complement strand
CCCGCCGCCGCCGCCGCCGCCGCCGCCAGACTTCCTGCCCCGAGCAGAAGGGCCCGACGACGCCTTGTGGGCCCGCCTCTGGACCACGCCGCTGCCGATGCCGGCGGGGGCCTCGCGCAGCCCAAAGCTCTTGGCCGTGTGGCCCAGATGCAGCTGTGTGATGTCGAAGAACTTGCGCTCCTCGTGGATGTGCGTCGCGTAGGCGCGAATGTGGGACTGGAACGCCTGCCGGCCGGCATCGAGGAGCGTGCTTCCGGGACCCCCCTTTGCGGGCTTCTGCTGCTGCTGCTGCTGCTGCTGCTGCTGCTGCCTCTGCTGGTGGTGTTTCGAGCCGCCCGCCTTGCCGCCCCCGCCGCCGCCCTTTGACCCCGCGGCCGAAGACGTGTCCGAGGCCAGGAGGCGCCTCTCTATGTGCAGCTGGAGGGCCTCGGCGCGCGACGTCCAGGTCTGCTTCTTCTTGTTGTCCTGCTGCTTGGGGTCTTTCTCTTTTTGCTGTTGGTCGTCGTCGTCGTCGTTCTCCGTGCTTGCGGTGGCTACCGGCGGCAGGTCCACGTCGGAAGCGAGCCCTGCCTGGAGCACCGTCTCGTAGAGCTGGGGCGCGACGGGGTTGGCCGAGTGAAGCAGCGACATGTAGCCCTCCTCGCAGCCGGGCTGCAGGAAGAGCATCGCCTTTCCTGGACGGCCGGCACGGGCTGTGCGGCCTATACGGTGGACGTGGTCGGCGACGCTGAATGAGGGGTCGTATTCGATGACGAGGTCGACGGCCGGCACGTCGAGGCCTCGCGAGGATATGTCGGTTGTTATTAGGACGGCCGGGTCCTTGGCCAAGGTGAAGGCCTGCAGCGTCGCTGTCCGGACCGGCTGTGACAGCGAGCCATGAAGCCTGTATATTGTTATGTTGGGGTTGGCGGGCGAGGGGATGTAGGATGCCCGCGCAACCGTGGTCTCGGTGTGGGAGGGCGCGGCTGGTTTTGCCGGGGAGGCTTCGGCGCCTCCGGCTGCTGGTTTTATTGCCGGAGTTGATGAGAAAGAATCTGGGGGTTGGCGGAGTAGGCTGAAGTGGAAGTCGACCGAGTCGGCACAGGATATGAATATGATTGCTTTCATGATGGACCCCTTTCTTGCGAACGATGACTTGAGCAGCGCAATCAGAGTTACCAGGCGCAGTTTTGCGGGGACGATCAGGTAGGACTGCTTGAGCTGAGACGGCGCCGTAAAGACAGCGTTGTTCTCCTCGTTTCCTTGCGTCTGGTCGTCGCCGTCGCTGCTTGTCGCCGTGATGTGGACTGCGTCCACCAAGCTGATTTCGCCGAGCTTCTGAACATTCATTTTCATGGTGGCCGAACAGAGCACTGTGACACGTCGCTTGGGTAATGCACCGCCAAGCACAACTCCATCCTTGTTCTTCTCCTGGAGTGGCTCCTTCCGTATCTTGGCCACAATCGTCCTCAGGTCATCCTCAAAGCCCATCTCCATCAGCCGGTCGCCCTCGTCCAGTACCAGCCAGCGGACGGTGCCGACGTCGAGCATCTTGGAGTGGTCGAGGTGGTCCGTCAGTCGCCCAGGGGTTGCGATAAGGATGTTGACGCCCTTGCGCAGCCGCGCCTTCTCTTTGTGTTTGCTCTCGCCTCCGATAACTGTGGTGCTGACGATCCAGGGGGTACAGCGCAGAAGCTTCTCCAGAACCGTGGCTATCTGCTTGCACAGCTCGCGGGTAGGGGCTAGGACGATGGCAAACAGGCCCGAGTTTCGGTTGATCTTTTGGTGTTTCTCCTTGTCTACACTACCGTCTTGGTTCTCGCTGAGAGCCAGTATGCGCGAGACTATGGGCAGCAGATATGCGAGCGTCTTTCCGGATCCTGTCTGTGCCTGCAGGAAGGCGTCGCTGTCGTCCGTGACCAGCTGCGGCACCGTGTTCTTCTGGATGGCAGTCGGGGCCTTCATCTCGAGCTTGGACGAGAGGTGCAGGGCGACGCGCCGCGACAGCCCGAGGGCGAGGAATGTTTCCGCTTCGTCCGGGAGGGGCGCATTGGAGGGCTGCACAGGCTCCGCAGGCTCTTCGGAGGTCGGCTTCTCGTCAAAGTTGGTGACGGCCGTCGGGTTCGCCGAGAAGAGGCGCGAGGTGACGTGCTGCGACCTCGGCTGCTGGCTCCTGGCGCCAGCGCCCTGCGACTGCTGCTGCCTCCGGTCGCCGTCGCCGTCAGCATCGCCGGTCCTTTGCCTCTTCGCCGGCCGCTGCGCATCCGTCTTGTCGCCGCCTGCCTCGCCGCCCCTGGCCGGGCCGCCGTCCAGACCCCGCTTGGCGCTCTTCTGCGCCCGCACGCGATCCCTCCAGCGGCCGCCTTTGAACTTGACCTGGGGCTTGAAGGCATCGTCGCCAATCTCGAAGTTTAGGAGCATGCCATCGTCCGCCATTTTGTCGATCGGTTGAGCGGCGCGGCCGCAGTGCTCACGAGCCTGATCGAGGGAAGCTGCCAGTTGGGTGATGCGCGAGGACTGCGAAAAATGGCGGCAGAAAAAAAAAACGTTGGCGATTGCGTTTGTCGTATCGCGCCCATCGCTGACCGCTTTAGCGCTGCGGGGCCCGATCCCTGCTAATAATGGGGCGCATTTCAAGGGTGTGGTGAATTGGGACTCGCGCGTCATGCCCTCGACTCTTGCCCCAGACAATCTATCGCTCCATCTCTCATCATCACTTCTCGTTTATCCTGCATTAATTATGACTTGCGCGCTGCCTGTATTTGACAACGTGGCACCTCTGTACCTATGGTCTCCCAGACACCGGCAATACCTACAACGTAATGGACTGCCCACGGGCGCGACTTGCGCAGCTTCTAGCTCGCCGTCAAACCAAGCCAAAGAGAACGACAGGCTTTTATACCGCGCCCTGCCTAGTCTGGAGACCGCAACGTCTCTTGCTCAGGAGCGAGCATACAATTGAACTAATCCAACCGCAAAAAGAACTAAAATAGCATCAAAATGTATAAATTGGCGAGAATCTGAATGCTATGGACAAAAAAAAAGAAAACAGAAAACAGTTTGTAACTGCAAGATATGTATGTGGAAGAGAACAATCGGCTATTTACACCACCGCTCCTTCACCCCCAAATCTCCAACCTGTAAAGTCATCTGTCCATGCCTTTCTGGCCAAGGCAAAGCTGCAATGCTCCCAACTTCTACTTGGTGTCAACAAAGACGTTTCCGGCCTTGTTAAGCTTCCCGTTGCTGACAAGGTGCTCAGCCATAAAGGGCGAGTAGCGGTGGATCCAGCTCTGCTTGTTCATCCACGGGATGACGATCTTGAGGAAGTCGGCCATCATGTTGACGTTTCCGATAGGGAGCGGAGAGAACTCGGTGACCCAGATGGGCATTGTTTTGCCATACATCTTGTCGATCTCCACGTGGGCGTAGGCGATGTAGTCGATAAACAGCTGGGCCTGGCGCGCTGCCGACTCGCCCTGCGCCCCGTACCAATGGAGCGCCTGGGCCCCGCAGCGGTAGTAGGAAGGCTTGCTGGCCGCGTTGACAAACTGCTTGAGCCACTGCAGACCCGCGGGGCCGCCGGTGTGGCCTTTGAGGGTGTTCCAGCTGCTGATGGCCGGGCACACGAGCTTCGGCCCGCGGGTCTGGAACGGGAACATGTCGGCACCCCAGGAGTCGGCAGCCTGACGGGGCGTGCGGTTGCATCCGCCGTTGGCGCTGGTCTCGTCGGGCTCGTTGTAGCCCAGGACCCAGGGCGTGTCTCCCTTGTCGATCTTCTTGTTGACGCCAGCCTTCTGGCAAGCACCGCCCGGGCCCCAGCACATGGGGATCTGCTGGAACTTGGGGGCATCCATGGCAGTTCCCCAGTCTTGGTTTCATGTCAACATGCAGTTTTCATGTGGTTCCATCCGGCTTCCGAAGGGGTTGAAAAAAAGGGGGTGCTTACTATAGGCCCACGTGGCCGACCCGGACTTGGAAAGGATGCCGGTGATACCGCCGTTGTTGTAGGCCAGCCCCTTTTTGATTTTGTAGGGAGCGTCTGTCTGACGACGGAAGAGGGCGACTTCAGCATTCTCAAGGGTGGCATTGTAGGGGAACGCCATGTCAGCCTCTTTGTCGTCAATGAAGCCCGTAGGGGGAGCCGGATTGGCTTCCTCGAACGGGAAAGGGGGCATCGTCATGCCGCCCTTATCGACATGATCGGGCTCGATGCTTGAGATCACAGCCATGTCGGCCCCGCTAGGCCCTGTGACATCCGACTCGACGGCCGGAGCTGGCACGGCGAGCACGACCAGAGCCGGCAGCATGGCGAGGATTATGACCTTCATGGTGGGAGGGAGAGACTGAGGCTTGAAGGGATTGGGACTTGAGCGGCCTTGATTTTCTTTGAAGAAATGCCTGAACAATCAAGGCGAAGAAGAGGCTTTGATGAGGAGGCTCGCTGTTGGCGCTGCTGCTGTTTGAATGAACCTGCCCAAACTTGAGACGAGAGACCGTATCTTTATATGCACAGAATGGAGTGAGCCATTGGAGGAGCCTCTGGCCACATGGGCACCTTTTTTGATCAAGTTGAACTGTTGTGATTGATGGTTCTTCCTCTCGGTGAGGGAGGAACAGCCTTCTCCTGGAATGCGGAGCCTGAGAACGCCGCCGTTCTCACGCCGCAAGGCTGGAACAAAAGGACTTCAGCAGAAGGATGGAAGTTATTTCGAAATCCTTCAATGTCTGTGGGCCGATGAACACCATCGGCGCTTCTGGCCAGGACCCCATGGCTTCGGTATCTAAGACAGGCAATGCAGAATGCCTCAGTGGAGTGGCCATCATCACATCCACGCAAGTCTTCCAAAGATTTGGCAGGAACATCGCGCCGTTTTCCCTGAGGCCGACCCGCTCCTCGGTGTCCCGTTCATGAAATAACTCAACATTGCTGAGCTACCGAATATCCGCGGCGCTTCATTGCTTCGCAAGGGGCTTGCATGTTAGCTTCGGTGACCGAAAGGAAGAAGATAGCGCCCGAGAGTAACTGTGTCTCTCCATCACGCCAGGGTGGCTTGCTGTTTCAAGACAAAATGGGATCTTAATTCCAAGCTCACATGATTACGGTGTGGGCGTCCCGCAGGATCGGGATCCCGGTCTACGAAAAAGGTACCCAAATCGGTGGGCTTGCATCGATTTGAGCGGATCGGGCCTTGTAAGCAGCGGGCGGAATGCAGCATCTTCCACCCATGAGCCTGATAGATGGCGTTGTGTGTCCGTTCTTGGGTCCGTTGTGCAGCAGCTGATTCCCAGGCTCCAAATCTCACCCAGAGCAGGGGTGGCCTTGATGCTAGTGTCGAAATTAGAGCCTGTCCGAATGCCAAAGCGGAATACTTTATCTCCGAGACCCACGAATCTGGGCTGACCGAGGTGGAACAATGACCAATGACAGTAGGGAACCTAGGAAACCACGGAAAGGGGATTCTCTCGCCTGCTCAGCCATTCTCATTTCTTTTCCAACCCCGCACCAAACGTCTCACGCCGCATTTCCAAGCCGATTGTGTGCCAATTGGTTTTTATCAACGCGAGGACTTCCAATAACACACAAGAAGGATTCTTGGCCAAGCTGTAGTAGCCCGAGAATCAAGGCATGATGGCTGATCCGGAGGCCCCTGCGCCTGGCCCGACTCCAGAGAACATGCAGACCAAGAAGATAGTCGAGCTTGGACGGAAACACGTGTACTACGTGAACGAAAGGGGTGAAAGGGTCAACCTCGTCGCTCTGCATCGCATGAATATGCAGTATCTCCGGAAGCGCCTGCTAGACGAAGCTGTTGTCATTTTCAAGAACGGGGACATGAACGATGACAGTTCAAAGACAGTAACAACCCTGATGCAAGATTACTGTGAGAATAAAGGCACCAATTCTTGCTGTTCTTTTCGATTTGATATAAGAAGCACATTGATAATCCAATCATCCAGCCAAGCAGCTAATGATTGCTAATACACTGATCTATTAGGCACGGCAGTGCGAGACCGCGAATACATGAGAGAGTGGGCTCAGAGAGACTGGAAAAGAAACCCATTCCATTTCAAATCTGAGCGAGCCTTGGAGCGGAACCTTCTCGACACCCTCAAGACACGGGGCATCGAACCGGTGGATGTGTGCCTTGAAGAAGCCCAAGGCGAGTACCCGGAGATGCCAGGCGGGCCATGGGATTTTGAATCGTTCACAAGGGCTCGCTTCCAAAGGTACTCGCTGGCCATCACTGGTTCCATCATCCTGACGCTGCCAATGATTGTCATGGTTCTTCTCCGCAACACGAATGCGAGCCTGGCCATCGTGTCGATCCTGACCGTTATGTTTGCTGTCGGGCTCTCCTACTTCTCGCCCAGCAAGTTGCCGATAGAGCTGCTCAGCGCCACTGCTGCCTATGCCGCTGTCTTGGTTGTTTTTGTTGGAGGGACCACCAGTCAGGTGTCTTGAAAGAAAAGAATGTTCTCAAAAAAGAGATTTCTTTTCACGTGGAACAAAGGATTGCCAGTATTATTTTCGAAGATCCAGTCCATTCCTTCCTTTTGTCACCCCTACCTAGCCTTTTGAAACCCGGTAATGCGTTTGTTGTCAGAGATGGGACAAAGAACGAGCAGTAAAGGGCGATTAGAAAAGGCGTTCAGAGTGATTCTCCTGCAAGATATAAAGGCAGCTAAAGAAATGACTTGCCTGCAATGCAAAGATGTGGCTAAAGCTAGGTTAAGGATCCATCAGACGTAGAATTTTCCAACAACAAGCGGCAGTTCCCGACTGACCCTACTAAGCCGAGTAGATAGCCCCCGCGGCCAAAAATAACAAGCAGTCGGCTTCATTCACCACCACCAGGAGGCACCCATCATGCAGTCCTGCACCTCAAACACCAAGCACACGCCTGGCGCATCCAGAGATAATCCGCCGTCTCGGATACCCAGGCCGACGAAGCGGCCAAGCCCCAATGCCACCACCAAAGCTCCGAAGAAGGTTAGACGCGCCGAGGTAAGGAAAAATCCAGCCGGGCTAGGGTTTGCCGGGCACCCCTGTCCAGAGTGTGTCGAGGGCACGCAAGAAGAGATCCAGATCGGGGGCATAAAGGCACCGTACGCTACCTGCACCATGAAGTGCGGCTACCTGGCGCAGCTGCGTTGGGTGACCGGGGTGGGCTACCGGGCGAGGCGCTGCATGAACTGGATGGAGGAAACCTGGCTGGCCAGGGAGATGGCGGCCAGAAACGGAGAAGAACTGCCCGAACCGTTCTGCTGGGGACAGCCAACCTTTGCCGTCAGGTTTACAAGGATAGACTGGAACCCTTAGCCTGTGAGCAGTCCGGCGACAGGCGCAAAAACCTTTGCCATTGTCGTAGAACAGACGGAAGCGCTTGATCTTTTCCAGGCCAACATGATTTCCATTATGGGGAGCAGCAGGTTTCCCGCGGGTAATTTACTGAAGCGTATTTGAACCATTCTTTACAGTCCGCGTAGGCGATGATTGACAGCTATGCACGTGAAAAGGGCTGCTTGGAGAAACGGCGAGTCTGCAAACAAAATAAGCCCCGCGTCCGCGTCTGGCGTGGCTGGACGCCCCAATCGGAGAAACGGCAAACGTGCGCCATCGATCGAGCGTTGGCGCTTCTCATCCCTGGACGGCAGGGCAAAAGGTTGTAGACCTGATTAGCCCATCTGCTTGCGGCTAACGCAGCCTGAATCGCTAGCTCGTTTTGGCACCGCTCAATCCGATGCCCCCGCGATCTGGGGCGCGAAAGCTGCAGCCGGGCAGCCGCTCTGACGACAACAGTCCACAGAGCCCCGATGTTACTCGTCAAATAATGTCGAACCTCGCAACGGCGACGGACCCTTGGGGGGCGCATCTGGGCTGTGCTCAAAAACAGTTCAGCTAAATGCAGGAGCCGATCAGGCGGGCATGGCGCAGGAGCCCAGCTGAACACCATTGTGCGAGGGCGTGCCACAGTTGACGCTGATCGCGGGACCGACGCCAGATTGGGCCTCGCGTCAAGCATCCAAGCATGTGATACAGGTTTGCTGTTCCTTGGTCGCAAAAAGGTCTCCAGTAGCTGAGGATGCCGATGGCCTGCACAGCCCTTGGTCTGATTTCAGCCGCAGCGTCGTACTGAGATTTAAGCGGCTGCGTTTCCCCACGGTCTTCGAAGTTGGCACAGATCCGGCTGCCAAAAGCCCTGGGTCTAGTCTGCTTTTTGTTTGCCAAGCCAAGCATCTTTGACGCCACGCAAGGTAGAAGATTGCATCTTGATAATTTGGTCTAATATTCCACACGTGTATAGGGGAGCCATCAGTAGTCCAGCCATGGGTAGAGACCACGCCCAGGCCCCTTCCGCTCCCCGGCTGCCGCCCTCACCTCCACAAACTAGTGATGGCGGCGGTGCTGTCCCTCCGGCGTACGCGACTGTCGGCGACCCATCCCCGACCCCGAGCGGTGACGGAGTCGACACCACCGCGGCGTTCTCAAACCTCAGCCTCTCAAACTCGCCCATGCATCCAACCACGGACACCTGCCTGGCTCACCTAAAGCTGCTCGCCGCGTTCCAAACCTTGAAGGAGGACATCGGCTATACGGATGGGCTATGGGGGATCTGGGACGATCCTGTATTCCACGACAACAAACAGGACGATAAGGGAAATGCGTCAGTCGAGACCACAGAAAACGGCGGCACTGGCGCTAGTGATGGGAGTTCTGCACCGGGCAGCCCCGCCCAGGTGATCAGCAAGGCCCGCGAGAAGCGCTGGGCCGTGTTCATCGCGCGCGCCGTCGATCGCTACGAGACCTGGTGGAGAGCCGCGATGAAGTCGGAGCCGCTGTGCGAGGGCCACATGCGGGAGCCCCTGGGCGCCAAGTACGAGAATTTCCCGACGGGCGGACAGGCCCCGAACTGGAGTGCTCGTGAACTGCCGCCTCTCGGTCAGTATTATCTACATGCACCTGTTATACAACTGGACCAAACGAAAGCAAAACAGCCTCGCTAACGCGGCATGGCTGACGCGCGGGGCAGACGTGCTCATGATCTGGCACGCGCACATGCTCAACCCGAGGGCCTTCCTCGAGGACATGATCCGATGCGGCGCGCGAGAATACTGGTCGGCCGGGATGCCTTGGAGGTTGGTGAACGCTGCCATCGACGCAAACTTGAGCTACAACGTGTCAGACGCGACCAAGGCCAGCTGGGTCGAGCTGACCGGCTGCAACTGGGACAATATCGAGGACCCCAAGGTCAAGGAGCTTCTGTGTCCCGTGTGCGCGACGCCTGCCGAGATCAAGTGGACGACCTGTGGGGTTGACGAGAATGCGAACCAGAGAAACATCACCGAGTGCGTTGCTCAACGGCCTGTCTCTCTTTTTTCACCAGCCCCTTTTTTTCTTTTCTTGAGACGGCCTGCTAACCTCATCTCCCGCAGTGCGGCCCAACTCATCGGAAAAGGCTACGGGGATGGCGAGTTCTCCCACGAATGCCACGCCTGCGGCATCGTGATCAACAAGGAACTCTTGAGCGCCGCCAAGTTTGTGCGCGACACCAAGGCGCTGCTGCACAAGGCCCACCCGCTGCCCGGCACCATCCTCGACCCGGCGACGGGCACGCCCAGGCTGGAGCCCACAAAGGTGGACTCGCACCGCAGCTACCCCAACCGCCTGGTCAAGAACGGCGCCCGCGCCGACATCCTCGAGCTGCTCCGCCCCCGCCCCCGCGGCGGCGGCGGCGCGACGGCAACCCCGCAGCAGCACCAGCCGTCCATGGACGACGTCCGCGCCGCCCTCGAGCGCGCCATGGCGGACCCGGCGCGCCACCTCGAGGCGACGGGCCGGCGCCGGGCCGCGACCGGCGCGCGGCCGGCGGTGCGGCGCGTCATGCGGCGCTACTGGCGCAACCTGTCGCCCTTTGCGCTCGACCTGGCCGGCGCCGCGCTGCGCCAGTCGGCCTTTTCGGCAAAGATGGTCCGGCTCGACTGGCTGCACAGCCCCACGGCGCGCGCGACCATGGAGCGTTTTGGGGCCAAGTACGCCCGCTTCTTCGCCATCCTGGCCGCGTTCCCGCGCAACGTCGCCGTCCCCACGCTCGACGTCGACCTGGTTTGGCACACGCACCAGCTGAGCCCGTCGGCCTACTATGCCTACTCGATGCGCATGACCGACAAGTTCATCGACCACGACGACAAGATTGACGACGGCAAGCTCTCGGCCGCGTTTGCCTGGACCAGTGCCACCTATCAGCTGAAGTACGGAGAAGTGTACTCGGAGTGCACCTGTTGGTATTGCGAATGCACGTGTCCCCCTTCTACCCGATGCAACCAGCAACCCTCCTTAGCGGCCCTACGTTCTAACACTCGACTTGAACAGCCGTCCGAACATCACATATAAACCCCATCGGGAAGCTGCTAGGACTATCAAAGAACGAGCAGAGTATGTAGTCCCTTTGCCCGTCGTCTCTTCTTTCAGGTACCCAGTACTAACCAAGGGGAAAAAAAAACACCCACACCACCCGCCAGTCTCGGAAAAGTTCCACACCTCGGGCCGCGCCAAGCTCTGCCCGCCCGACAACTCGGCGCACATCTCGGCGCACAATGCCGTTCGCATCGTCGGCGCAGACGAGCGCAGGGAAAAGATACTCCGGCACGCGCGGGCCCGGCACGAGAGCGTGCTCGAGGCCAACTACGCCAAGGCCGCCAAGCGGGCCGAGCAAAAGGGGAGACAGCTGCCGCCCAGGCAGGACTATTACAGCCACTGGGGCTATTCCTACTATAGTGAGCGTCCCTCTTGCTGCCCACGCAGCCTCTGCTTTCACGTCCACAAAAGGGCGCTCGTATATATATAAAGCGCGGTTTTGCCCGGCAGCTTCTCGCCCAACGCACCAGGCCCAACGCTGACCGGTCTTGTTTGCCTCGAAACGCCAAACAGTGTACTCGCCCTACATTTACCCAATCTATATAAGCCCCGAAATCTACTGCGGCTGGGACCCTTCGACCGTCGTTGCCGGCCAGGGCCAGTACGGAAACTGCTGCCAGGGCACCTGCGGCTCAGCGGCTGGCGGTGGATGCGCCACTGCAGAGGTAAGCTTCTCTGTTGTTATGCACCGGGTGACAGAGTACTATGCGGGCAGCTGTGGTCGTTTTGCTAATATGAAGTGCCATGTTTTTTTTTAGGCCGGCTGTGGCTCAGCGGATGCAGCTTCTGGCGGGTTCGATAGTGCCAGCGGCGGTAAGACCCCCCGCCCCCATATTCGCAATTTTTCTCGTAAACGGCTCGGCCTAACTGTTTTTGTTCAACAGGCTTGGACTTTGGTGGCAGCGGAGGAGATGGTTGCGGAGGCGGAGGAGGTGGTTGCGGAGGTGGTGGAGGAGGCGGTTGCGGGGGCGGAGGCGGCGGCAGCTGAGATATTCAATGCAATATGTACTTTGGCTAGCTACCCTATCAAACACAAATCTGCCACGATGGCCAGGGTTGCCCCCAATATGTATACTCATCCAGGAAGCACACCAGTGGTGTAGTGGGGCAGGGGTCGGGTTACTTTGGAGTGATAATGGAACTTGCTAATCATAGCTATATTGAGTGGTGGGCTATACGCAGCTTCGTCAGGTATCTAGAACTCAATATCAAGGGCCGAAATCAAAGGCCAGACGCGCCATATAAAAAACGCTAGTCAACGCAAGGTGGTTAGAAACACAAACGCCACTCAAATGCCCCAAAGCCCAGTAGTGGAGCCGCCGACACCGGGCTGGAAGCCACGGATGCTGTCGTTGAAGGTCTGCCAGTTGAAATCGTCCCCATCCATGTTCATATCGAAATCGTCCAACGCAGGTCCGCCGGGCTGGTCGGTGGAGATGCTGGGTGTGGTGCCGGTCAAATCGACCAAGGACCCGTCTCTTCTCTGGGCCGCTGCCGTGGTGGTGGGGGGGAAACATGAAGAAGCATTGGGCTCGGTGGCGTTTCTACCACTGCCCGTCAGAGATGATGCGTCATCAGAAAATGGGTACAGCCAAGGCGGGGTGTTGTTTCTCCGGAAGGCGGCAATGACACTGGCGTCGGACACCGCCGCCTGCGTCCGCATTTGAGGATGCGCCATTGTCGGCTGTTGGGCCGCATTGTTCGGTTGTCCAGGCGCCAGGGTGCTGTTGTTGGGCGGGGGGTTTGTGCCGTTGGGTGGGTACGCAAGGGGCCAGAAATCGGCTGGTGCAAAAGTCGGCAGCGCCATGACCTGGTCCACAAAGTCCAGCATGTCCACAGTGAAGTTGTCTGGGACTGGGGCGGAGCCGGGAACGGCGCCGCCCTCCACATCTTGGGCAGGAGGGGCTCCTTGTGCTGCCGCCTGTGGCATTGCTTGAGGTACTGCCGAGCTGGGAGCCTGGGATCGACCTGCGCACGGCGCAGCCTCCTGCCCCTGTTGCCAAAGATGCGGCGCCGACATTTGGGCCAAGAGGTGATCCTCGAGCGGCGGCGCGTCAACTAGCTTGCACCAGACCTGCCGTGCCAAGGCTGTCTTGACGCTGTTCGAAAGCGTGTTGAAAGAAGATTTGGAGGGAAGCGTCTTGGGATAGTACAAAAGGTCGAGCTCGCGCGCGGCATTTTTATCCGCGCGTAGTCTCGCCACCTCGGCGGCGCGATGGCGACGGGCGCGCGTGTACAAGCGCCTGAACGGCAGCCAGACAGCCGCGTTGTCGGCGATGCGGTCCAGTTCGGCGGCAGCGCTGGCGCTGCTAAAGGTGACTCCGAGCGCCGTCCAAGCGCGCTCCGACATTGGGCTCCAGGGGGAGCCCGACATCCTGAGCATCAGGTAAGCGGCAGCCTGCCACTGCATAAACACACGAAGCATCCAGCGCCACTGCGTGACGCGGGGGTCGAGTGCCAGTAGGTTGCCGTGCTCGAACACCTCAATGGCGGCCGTGTACAGACGGTCTCGGCGCTCCTCGGTCAGCTGGTCCGTCGCTGTGGAGCTGCAAGCCGCCGCAACGTCGTGCTGATAGACGAGGATGGTCATCTTTGCGTGGATGACCCGACCGACAGTGGCTGCCAAGAACTTCAACGGGTTCTCCTTTGCCGAGCCCTCTGAGCGCGGACAGACGCGATCGACGGTTTTGATGATGTCACCGAGCAGCTGTTCCTGTCTCTCAAACGAACTGTCCACGTCTCCGGGACACAAGACCGCCGACGCCGAAGTCATTTGCAGGATGCGGCGGATATACGCCTGGATGTTGTACAGCATCAAGACAAAAACCATGTCCGTCTGGTCTTGGCATGGCGGCGGGAGCTCGGAGCAGTCGGGTCCAAAGTCGGTGTCGTTGATGTTGAGCGGAAGCTGGGTATCGAAAGACCTGTCGACAACCAGATCTGTGCCCTGGTCCTCGGCGGCGCGGAAGTCCACTGATACGAGGTACCAAAAGGCACGTCTGCGCATCTCAGAGTCAAAGGGGCTTATGCCCGGGAAGTTTGTCGGGTCGCGGTGTAGTCCTAGGGCGTGGCTGATGCGCACGGCCAAGCCAACCAGGGTCCAGGCATAGCGCGTGTCGCTGCGACGCCTCACCAATGTGATGTACAGTAGGAATGCCTGGAACGTTGTTAGGTCGGTTGATATGAGAAACTCGGCCTTGGCCAAAGCTATCTCCAGAGCATAGCGATATTTTGCCGTCAGTAACGCCTGGTCAGAGCCGAAATTTGTTTGCACCTGTGGGTGGATGCGAGCTGGGTCAGCCACGAGTAGAAGAAAGGCGCGGGACCGAAGAGGACAAAAGACGGGAGCCAACCTCTTCCTCCTCCATGGACACAATGGCGCCCATGTAGATGGCGAACATGAGCGCCTCGAGCGGAGGCTCCAGGCTGTCCAGGTTGTTGCGGGCCTGGTTGACTGCGGCGGCCACGCTCGGCGAGTGCAGGATTTTGGTGATGGAGTTGACGTTTTGGTCAAAGACCTGCCATATGAATGGTATCTGTGATGGTAATGGGTGGAGGCTGCGGAGGTCGACCTCGGTCGTGTGGTAGCCGAACAAGAAGGCGTTGTTGGGATAGCCGCCCGGAATCTCGTGAAAGTATTCAGGGGTATCATCCTCAAATTCAGAAAGCTCGGATTCGCCGCCGAGCCACTCCTCCGTCGCCGTGTGCAGTTCGTTCATCTGTAGGCCGGCAAACGGCAAGGGGTGAGTAGCAGCCCAACGTGATAACACCGGTTGTCGAGCCGGCCTGGGACTCATGTGAACCTACCTCGTCGTCGATCTTGGACCAGAAGCCGCTGCTGATGTATCGAGGCCTTCCCTTGTCGTGGATCACAAGCCTTCCGAACTTTCGGTTGATGTTCCCAACCCCTCTTTCCGAGGTCGATTCCTGCCGGGCAAGAGATGCGTTGTTCGGGGTCACGCTGGCAGCCGAGCCGCCGTTGTTGGATCCACGGAACGGCGGCGGCTGGCTAGGGTCGCTCGATACGCGCCCGCGGCCCAACAGGCGCGAGCTGCTGCCCGCATCGAGCGAGGTCCTCCCAGAGCCGGCGCCAGCAGTCGATCCAGCGCGGCCATCATGCGCGGCCACCTCGGGCGACTCAGAACCCGAGTTCTGCCGTGTCGACTCCAGTTCGATCTGCCCGCTCAGCTCCTCGACAATGCCCTCGAGCTTGCGCAGCCTCTTCATCAGCTCGATCTCCCGCTCGCTCGATTGTTGTTTCGGTGCCGGCGGCGCATTGGGGTCTCGCGGTCGGGGGCGCCTGGGGGCTCGGCCCGGCGCAGGGAATATGCAGGGGATGCGGGCTCGACGGCAGTTCGTACATGGCTGGAGCTTGTCGCACTTGACCTGATCGACCAGGGGCGTCAGCTTTCTGTGTGCACTTCCCCCCTCCAAACCGAAGCAGTCGGCCGCGCAAGCATGGGCCCAAAAGATGATACCTTTCTCCTCCGGCAGGTCACGCAGCTTCTCGGGTTGAGGGAATCGTCGGGAGTGTCGCTGGGGCTGTAAATGGAGGCGCCCGCAGGGATGGAGGCGCGCAACGGGACGCCAGGCCCGGCTTCGGCGAGTCGGAGGGGCGCCTCCGGCGACTCGCTCGCCGAGACGTTCTCTGGCCCTGCCTTTTCCCGCTTGGCGCTGGCTGTCGGGTCTGCCATGGAGGGCGCAGGCCGAATGAACAATGTGCTCTATCGCCACGCGCGCTCGTCGCTTCCAGACCAATCGCGTCGGCAGCCTTGGTGTTCATGCGCGGCGCAAAAGGAAGTAAAAAGAGGAACGAAAAAGAAGAAAAAAAAGAAGAAAAAGAAAGAAAAAAGGAGAAACCCCTCACCGCGACAGTTCTCAGCCCAGCAAAACCACAAAGCGCGGGGCCCTAGGTCGGCGCTCGGCGATTACAGCCCCCGGTTGATAGAGAGATGAGCCGAGACGAGAGGTTGCAGCGAGCAAGGCTCCGAGCGCAGGCACGTCGCGATGGCTGTGGAGGCGTGGGCAAATGCCGTTGTTCTGGGTCTTGGCTTGTCCACCTGCGGATTCCTGCGACCGAAGTGCGGGTTGGCATGGACAGTTTGATGGCGCCGTCTCCGCTGGCGATGACAGAAGCAGAGGCCCCAGGGCATGCGGCGCCGTCATTGGATGTCGCCGCTGTCTGGGTGGGTCCGGAAGCAGCGCAGCCACCCCCGGGAACAGCTTTGGGG
>PYSQ01000138.1:0-68519 GCA_003049435.1 Nakataea oryzae | reverse complement strand
GCCCCCCCCCCCCCCCCCTTTGCCAGATCTCAGATGGCAACGTCGCCGTCTTGGGCCAGCTCGGGGGTGGCCTCGACGGACCTCCTGTTGTTGGGCCTGGGCCGGGGACGGGGGGCGACGGGCGGGTACGGGTAGATCTTCTTGTCCTTGGACATGCCGCCACCCCTCGCGGCGAGATCGCGGGCGGCGATATCGCTGGTCTCGATCGTGGCCGAAGGGGACCTCTTGTTGTTGGGCCTCGGCCTCGGGCGGGGAGCGACGGGTGGGTAGGGGTAAATCTTCTTGTCCTTGGACATGCCTCCGCCCCTCGCGACGATGTCGCGCTTGTTGTTGGGCCTGGGCCGGGGGCGCGGGGCAACCGGCGGATAAGGATAAATCTTCTTGTCCTTGGACATGCCTCCGCCCCTCGCGACGAGGTGGCTGTCGCTGTAGTCGACATCGCGGGCCACGACGTCGTTGCTGTCGAGCCCGGGGCGGGCGAGCGAGGGGGTGGCCGAAAGGGCCAGGAGGGCGAAGGCCCGGACAACGGCGGAGAAGTGCATTTTCTTTTGTTGTCTTGCTTCTTTTGGTTGGTGGCAGGTCCTGGTTTCGAAGGAGATGGGATCAAGACAGAAAGTCCGGGGAGAGAAGAGATAGGGAAAGGCGCAATCAAAACACTGAAAGGAGAAGACAGAAGGAAATGGAGCAAAAGGAAAAAAGAGACGGCAAGGAAAAGGAAACCCAAAGCCGGATGGAGCTGAGTGAGGAGAGAAGAGAGGAAAAGGCCAAACCGAGGAGGTCGGCGGCTCTGAATATATACACCAACTGCACGACCTGCAAACCATCACAAGTGGTCTGCTTGGACAGTCCCTAACAGAGAGGTAGTATGGCTTGCTCCATGCAAACAGGCATGCTGGCAAGAAAATAGAGCCGTTTCCATTTTTTGCAGCGGCAGACGAGTAATGCCCGACACGCAACGACAAGGCTACGGCTGCTCGGCTCAATCCCTACCCCTTCCATCACGTCCGGGCCCTGCCGCGGCCATGTAGCAGCGCGCGCACATACATACCACCCGGGGCCTGTGGGATGCGCGTGCGCTCGCCCACATGCCTGCCTGCTTGCCTGCTCCCCCAGCCGCTGCGGCTCTGCTCGCAAAAGTCTTGGTGCTCCACCACTTCCCGTCGACCGTCCTGTCTGCCTCCCCAAAAGGGGTGCTTGCCAGACATCGGTGCCGAAGCCTTCTAGTCGCCGTTCTCCGTCCCAGCAGGGCTCCCCCACGACCGCACGTAGGGAAAAAAAAAAAAGGGAACGGTTCCCGTCGCGCCGAAACAAGGAACATCCAACAACGCGCGTCCACGTCTTGCCGACTCGGACGAGTGCGAAAAAAAAAAAAATGGCCGCGGAGACCGGAGGTTTGAGCATATGGCGATTCATTGACGGGCCCCAATCCATCGGGGCAGGGGCAGTGGGCAGGTGCAGCGCCCCTTCCCCTTCCCATGACTCTGGATGAACCATCAGCCCACCGGCGCCCCGACGACGGCGACGCTGGGACAGGACGGCGGGTAGCAGCGAGGTGCCGAATATAGATCTTTCTACGCTGCACGCGCGATTCTACGGCGGCGCGCAAGGTACACACACACAAACACACAAGGTTTGGCGCTTTGCATCGGCCAAACGCCCCGAGGCCGAAGCCGAGGTTGGCCGTGGAGGTGACGTTGGAGTGGTCTTTTTTATCCCTGACCATCGCTCGGCGGGCTTGACACGATCCCTCGGCCGGGGGCCAAAACGTTGACTGAGCCGGTGTGGAAAGGGAATGCTTGCCAAAAGGGTGTCAGGTCAGTTGGCAGGCTGCTCGGACGGACACTGGGAGATTGCTGCGACCCCGCAACCGACTCGTGGCTGGCCGCCATTTGTATCTAAGACGGGTAGATTCGATTTTTGAATGCTGCTAGCAAAAGCGTGACTGACAAAAAGAAATTCATAAAAGAAATGACAAAAACAAAATGCTGTGGTTGAAGTTTGTACATGGTCTCGACATCCGCCTCGCCAAGGCCTCTGCCACAAGACTCGAGGTTTATGAACCGGGGGCTGCGCCGAAAAAAAACAAAACGCTAGGTGCTGCAGCCCCATGTATTTCCCTTAGTTGCAGTTCCTGCTCCTTCGCTCTCATCCCATTTCCGTTCCATGGTTGGATTTTTGGCAAGTGAACACCAAAAGTGAAGAGAACAATAAAAGATATATACCTAAAAGAAAAGAAGAAAGAAAAAAAAAAGACAAAAGAAATTCATCGTCAACGCCACTGTTTAATACAGAAGCGTGACGCGGTTGCCCTTGGGCGCCGAAGACTCGTCGGCTGCGGGGGCCGCGGGGGGCACAGGGTGCGCAAACGGCTCGGCCTGGGGCTCCTTCTGTTCCAGCGGCATCGGTACCATCGCCGGCTGGGGCGCCTGCACGGGAGCCTCGGCCGCAGCAGCCTCACCCATGCCCAGGGGCCGGCTCAGCATCTGCTCGGCGAACATCCTCTCCTGCTCGAGGGCCTCGATCTGCGACATGATGAAGGTGTCCTGCTCCTGCGGTGCAGCCGGCATGGCTGCCGTCGTCTGGCCGTCGAAGCCGTAGTCGAAGCCCTGGTTGATCGCGTTCGGCTGCGGCACGGCATATCCGGAAAAGCCGTACGTGGCCTGCTGCTGCGGCATCACGTAGCCTTGGTTCGCGTACGGCGTCGCGTAGTCCTGGAACTGCTGCGAGTACATGCCCGGGTCCGCCGTGGCGTACCCCTGGTACTGCTGGTAGTCGGGCATGGCGTACTGCTGCATCATCTGCGTCTGGGGCTCGTAGTGGGGCTCCGGCGCAAACGAAAACGCCTCGTGAGCCCCAGAAATCTCACTGCTGACAGAGAAGTCGGCAGTGCTCATGGCCCGCAGCGACTGGGGCTCGGGCTCCGAGGCCTCGGCAGCGACGGGGTAGGCGCTGGCAACCACGGCCTCGTTAACGGCAGCATCCCACTCGCTGGCCGTCGCAGCCCAGCGGGGCATCCACTCAGAAGGGTAGCTCGCAGCAACGGCCCGCTGCGTGGCGAGGGCCCAGTCGGCAGGGGTGGCAGAGGGCCGAGACACGGTCTTCTTCTGCTCGACAACCGCGGAGTAGGCGCTGGCAGCTACGGCCTGCTCCAGGGCGGCGGCCCATTCGGCGCCCGAGGCGCTCAGCCTGGGCATCCACTCGCCAGGGTAGCTAGCACTCACAGCCTGCGAAAGAGCAAGAGCCCAGTCGGCGGGCGTGGCTGACGGCCGGAGACTGGCCGCCTGTCGCTGTCCGGCCATGGGAGAGATGCGGCTCGCAGCCACCGCCTGCTCAAGAGCCGCAGCCCACTCACTGCCTGACGCAGACAGCCTGGGCATCCACTCAGGAGGGTAGCTCGCCTTGGTAGCTTGCCGGACCGCGAGGTTCCAGTCGGCCGGCGTGGCCTTCAGGGGCGCGGTGCGGGCAGACCTGGGCGAGGGAGAAGAGGACCCGGCAGCGGCAGCGGACGGGGAAGTCTGTCCCATTGCAATCCAGTTGATCTCCACATTGGCAGAGGCGGCAGCAGCAGCCCAGAGATCGGTCGAGGCGAGCCTGTCAAGAGGCTTGAGCTCGGGCGAGCGGGCCTTGCGGACTATGCCGAGGGCAGCGGGGCTGGCGGGGGTCGTCCGGGTGTCGACAGCCTTGGGCTGGACCTGGAAAAGACCAGCAGTGGCCATGGTGGCGACGACAGGAGCGGCTGCGGTCCAGAGGCTGGTCTTGACCTGCTTCTCGGAGGTGACGGTCACGGTAGACACAGGCGAAGGGAGCGAGTTGGGCGTGGCGGGAGAGGCGGGCTTCTTGGACATGATAGTGCCCGCCATGCTCCAGTCAACCACCTCCTTCGGGGACTCGGGAGGGGTCGAGATCCACATGTAGGTGCTCTCGATTGTAGCCGGCTCGGCCGGGCGCGCCTTGGCCCTGGCCGTCTCCTTGGTCGCATCGTATAGGCGCCAGGTGGCCTCGTCTGGCTGGGGAAGCCCCTTGCCGTGGACCTTGGACTTCTTGATCGAGGCGGTCCACAGCATACCCGTCGCGGACTGGCTGCTTCCAGCAGGCTGCCAGAGGCGATCGCTCTGGATAGGCAGAGGCTCCTCCGACTGGCGGGGCTTGGACCGTGCCGTCTCGCGGACTGTGTCGTACAGCGCCCAGGTAGCAGCATCGGGCTGAGCGACGCCCTTACCGTGATCACCCTTGCTGCGCGAGAAAGCGGTGCTGACAGACCAGAGGAGAACAGTCTTTTCCCCCTGAACTGCCTTGGGCACAGCCGCAGGCTTCACTCGCGCCTGGCTGCCGGCGAGGATCCAGACAGGGGCCTGCGTCTTGTTTTGACTAGCGGGCTGCCAGAGATTAGCGCTCTCGATAACAAGCGCTTCGTCCGACTGGCGGGGCTGAGACCTGGCCGTCTCACGAACGGTGTCGTAGAGACTCCACATAGCAGCGTCAGGCTGGGCAATACCCCTTCCGTGTTCGCCCTTGACATGAGCAACGACCGAGGTCGCCGTCCACATGGAAACGGACTGAGCCGCCATCTTGACCTGCTGGGAGCCCTTGATCCAGTTCCGCTCCTTAGGAGCCTTGTCGGCGCTCGACTGCCAGAGATTGTCGCTCTCGATAACGAGCGCCTCGTCCGACTGGCGGGGCTGGGACCGCGCCGTCTCGCGGACAGTGTCATAGAGACTCCAGGTAGCGGCATCGGGCTGAGCAACACCCTTTCCGTGTCCGCCTTTAACCTGGGTGGCGGCCATAGTGGCCGTCCACATGGGAACTGACTGAGCCGCCATCTTGACGGGCTGGGGGCCCATGATCCAGTTCGGCTCACGAGCCTTGACGGCGCTAGACCGCCAGAGCTCATCGCTCTCGACAGGCCTAAGCTCTGACTGGCGGGGCACAGCCCGGATCGTCTCCTTGACAGCGTCGTATAGGCCCCAGGTAGCGGCGTCGGGGTAAGCAACGCCCTTGCCGTGGTCTCCCCTAGCCTTGGTGGTAGGGCGAGCCGACCACATCAGAGAAGACTTGGTCGGCTGCGTCTTCTTGACCTTGCGCTGGCTCATGGGCTGCCATAGCTCGTCGCTCTCGACAGGCACAAGCTCCGACTGGCGAGGGAGGGCGCGGATCGTCTCCTTGACGGCATCGTAGCGGCGCCAGGTCTCCTCGTCGGGCTGGGCAACACCCTTTCCGTGCTCACCCCTGGCCTTGGGAGCCGGGCGCGGCGACCACATCAGGGCAAGCTTGCCCCGTGTCGGCTGCGGCTTCTTTGCCGCCTGCTGCTGGTCGGCCGGCCGCCAAAGCGTGTCGCTCTCGATCGGCATAAGCTCGGAGCGCCTGGGGAGCGCCCGGACCGTCTCACGGACCGTGTCGTAGAGGCTCCAGGTGGCTGCGTCGGGCTGGGCAACGCCCTTTCCGTGATCGCCCCTGGTCCTGGTGACCCTGTTGCGGGCAGACCAGAGCAGGACGGCAACCTCCTTGTTCTTCATCTTCTTCGGTTGCTGCTGCTGTGTGGCAGGCTGCCACAGCTCGTCGCTCTCAATAGGCGCGAACTCCGATTGGCGGGGCTGCGCCCGGAGAGTCTCCGAGACGGCGTCATACTGGCGCCAGGTGTCGGCATCGGGGTGGGGCAGGCCGAGACCATGCTGGCTGCGGCGCTTCTCCTCGCGGGCAGCAGTCCAGAGGTGGCTGACGGCAAGCTCCTGGTCCTCCATCGGCTGCGCCTCAGGCACCATGGCCTCGAGGCCGACAATGATGGACTCGCGTGCCTCGTCGGCCTCCTCCAGGTCCGAGGCATCGTCCATGTAGTCATCGACGAAGGAGCTGGTGGTGGCAAGAGCCTGCGGGGGCGTCCTGTTCTTGGTCGGGATCTTGTCGGTCTTGAGCAGGCTAGCAATCTCCCAGAGCGTGGTCTCGTCAAACTCGTCTCCCGAGTCCTCGTCCTCGATCTCATCGTCCGAGTCTTGCAGCAGGTCGTCGTCGTCGTAGTCGTCAAAGAAGGACGACGAGTACTCGGCGGCCTCGAACTGCCTCGACCGGGCCTCGAGGGCGGCACTGATGGCAGGGCCGCCGCCCGAGGTCATGGTGCCGGGCATGGCGAACATGGTCTGTCTGGGCTGCTGGACGGTGGCCGAGTCTGACGTCTCGCCCCAGGGGAACTGGAAGATTCCGAGAGTGCCTCGCTTGTCCGGGAGCGGCTGGGGGCTCTCCAGAATGTCCGGGAGCGCAGTGATGCGGCGGTTGTGCCGCGGCGGCTTGATGGCGGACCCGCGGACCGACGCTTGCTTTTTGGGCTGCGGCTCGGGCTTCTGGGAATGCAGGGGCCGGCCGGACAGAGGACGCTTGGAGGACGACGATGGCTGGGCGGGCGTGTAGCGTGGCTGCCATAGGCCCGACGAGTAGCGCTTGGTGGCGGACCGCGACTGCTGCCAGAGCTTGTTGCTCTCGATGCCGAGGGGCCCGTCAGCTTTGCGGGGAAGCGTGCGGGCGGCGCTCGTGACTGGCAAATTAAGCTCAAAGGCCGAGACAGGGCTGTCGCTAGCGCGCCGGGGAGGGGACCAGAGCAGGGATGCCGATGCGACATTGACCTGTGTCGCCGGGGTCCAGAGAGTCTTGTGGGCCGCCGCCTGCACCGAAGAGGCGGTGTATGCCAATACCGCGCGGGTCTCTGGAGACAGCTCGCCCGCCTCGTGGTCCGACTCGTCCGTGTCCGGGGGCGTCGGGCTGCCCATCTGCGCGAGCGCGAAGAAGCTCTGCTTGCGTGTCGCCAGCAGCTCCGGCGCGTGCTCCGCATACTCTGTCTGGGCCTCGGCCAGCCGGTGCTGCCACGAGGACCCCACCGAGTGCACCGAGCTGGCGGGTCTGCGCGTGGGCTGCGACGCCTCGCCCGACTTGGACGACGCATTGCTGGCGCTCCGAAGAAGCTCGCGCCGCGCCGCCCTGCGCTCCGCCATGACCATGCTCGCGTGCCTCGAACCAATCGAGCCGCTCTTGGGAGGCACTGGCGGAGGCGCCGGGCTCTTGAGAAGGGAACCCGGCCGCGAGTCGATGCTGGGCGAGCTGCGAATTGTCGAGAGCGAATCGCGGGCCTCCCTCAGCATGTCGTGCTTGGTATGGCGCCACTGGTCCATCTCCTTCTCCAGGTTCTCGAGCAGCTCCAGCCGGCGCGTCCCCTGGCTGCCCACCGAGTCTCGGTTGGGCTGGTCTATCCTCTGCAGCTGCGCCTGGATCAGCTGCAGCGCATGGTCCGGCGACTCCAGCGGCGACGGCTCGGCTGCCTTGACAACAACCGGGTTCCTGGTCGACGGGGCACGGAGGAGCAGCGGCGTTGGGGGCGGCATCCGCGATCGCATCTTCTCCTTCCTCTCCGAGAACGTCAGCAGATCATCGCCGACCCGCTTGTGCCAGCTGGGGAAGACGTTGTTGGACAGCATAAGGCCCTCGTCGTGGCCGACGGGGGTCGTCGGTGAGTCTGCAGTCAATATGTCGGTCGACGAATCGCTTAAAGTGTCCAGAACCATGGGGATCAACTCCCCTCCCTCATCCTTGTCAGCGCCGCCCATTGACAGACCCGCGGGCACCAGTGGGACCGGGGGCGCATCGCTGTGTTGCCTGGGGTGGATGTAGGTGCTCCTGGGACCTTGTGCCAGCCGCTGGATGTTCACCGCCGCCGCAGGCGAGTGGACGGAGCCCCACACCGTTGTTCCCGCGTCTGTCGGCGTCTTGGCGCCCGAAGTCACGCTCTCTGCCCACAGGGACTCCCGAGCCGGCGGGAGGACCGGCGACGACGCCCGCTTCGCAGCATTGGTGAGAGATGGCCGATTCCTCTCGCCCTCTTCCCTCTGCATTCCGGCGATCCACATGCTGTCGACTTCTCCACGCGCCCCGGTCGACCGCACCGACTCCTCGACGGCTTCGCCTTGCCCTGGAACGCCCGAAAGCTCCTTGACGTCAAGAACACTGTCCATTTTGAAAGAGCTCTTGGTCATCCAAGTAGCGCGCGACCTCGTCTCGGCCTGAATCTGGGTCTCCGTCTCGCTGACGTCGAAAAAGTTGGATGGCGGCACATCGGGAACTGCAGGGATGTCGGGAACAGACGACCTCCTCTTGCTCATCGCGCCCGAGGGGTAGAACATCCTCATCTTCTCGTCAAAGGTCATGCTCCTGGTGTCGTTAGGATGAGGCCTGGAGAATCCACCAGCGCTTTTCGGTGGCGGCGGCAGTGGAGGCAGCTGCGTCGGGCTGCCAGGGTAAGCCTGGAGGATCGATTTCCTGCTCGCGATGGAACCGCCCGACTTTGTCCTCCGGTGGGTTAGGTTTGGCGAAGCCTCGGTGGGGAAGATGACTCGGTCCTTCTCAGGCTTCCGTGGTATCGGCCTTGGCCGGTTGACGACCGAGTTTGAAGAGATAGGGCCAAACTCCAGTTCGTGTGCCTCGTGGTCGAAGGCCTTGCCAGTGTTTGCGCCGTCGATAATCCTCTGCACTGTGGACGGGTCATCGTATGTGATGTCCTTGACGAACATGATAGTCTGCTCTTTCTGTATTTCCGCGTTGGGTTCCGCAGGCGCCGCTGTGGTGGTCATGGCGCGAGCCCTGGGGTTTCCGGGCAGCCCGATGGTCGGGCGCCTCTGCAGCGTAGTCTTTTGCGGCTCCGGGGCAGATTCGGAAGCTTCGGTAGCTTGCCTCGACGGCCGGATCGACACATAGAGAGGCGCCTGGAACTGGCCTGCTGCAGGGGCCATGTTGGCCCGCTCCGCCTCCGTGGGGGCCCCGATAACCCTCGGGGGGGACTCACTCTTGGACCTCTTGACTGGGAATGGGGCCTGTTTTTGACGAGGAGGCGAACCCGCCCTGGGCTTCTCCGAGGCAGATTTTGGAGCAGGAGGCGGGCTCGATTCTTCCCTGAGGGGCGATGGCACTGTTGCGAACCGCGCAGATTCGAGACGGCCGGACTCGCCATCGAGAGGGTCGGGTGATTGGCGGGGTGACCTCCTCCTGAGTTCCTCGCCGCCTGGCGAAAGCTGAGCCGAGGACGTCTTGGCCGATCCTATGTGCATCGGTGACAGCATCGTGGCCGGAACCACGCCCTCCTCCACGTCGCCTCCCGGCGGCTTGGGGGCGGGTCGAGAGGCGATCAGGGTAGACTCCCTCTGCATCTTCGTCCACATTTCCCTCCGCTCCTTATCTTGCTGGGCGGCGGCAGCCAGGTCCATGGTGGGGATCTTGTTCAGCGGGTTCATCTCGCTGTTGGCCGCGAGAATCGGTTGCGAAATGGCAAACTTTCCGCCCACTGTGACGGCCGCGGCCGGACCACCCTTCCCATCAAACAGGCTCTTCTTGCCCGGCTGCGGGGCCACGGCCTGGCGGGGGCCATTCTGAAGCTCCGTGTCCGAGCGGAGCGGAGGGAAGAGAGCACCCTGGATTGGCACGCCATGCCTTCCGATGACAGCTGCGCCGTCCTGCGCCATGCCGCGCGAGGCGCCCGACTGTCCCGTAGGGGCCTCCCTGGACTGCAAGTAAGCCTCCGACATGTTGACCTCCTCGCGTTTGAGGTCCTCGTAGCGCATCGGCGGGTAGGCCTCCGAGGCCGCAGTCGAAATGTCTCGCGTGTCGATGTCCCTCCTGGGCGACTCGGGGCGCCTCGATTGGCGCTGTCTGGGGGCGCTCGAGAAGGAATCGATCGATCCGGCAACTATAATGAGCAGCAGGGTGAGGCCTGCGGCGGGCAGCGCGGTCCGCAGCACGAGATCCATGGTCGGCATCCCCAGAAGCAGAGTCACGCTCGTCGCGCTCCAGATGGCGAACCCGATCAGGATCCAGACAATCGCCTTGCTGCGCGCCACTCCCGATCTGGCATCCTCCACCAGCCCGACACTAAACGCCCGCGCCGCCAGCATGACGATGATGATGGCGTCGAGAGCGACCACCACCACAGACACGGGCAGCAACGACGATGTGGGCGCGCAGACCACCCGTTCCTGCCTCCTGACAAACCCGACAAAGACGCCGCCAGCGATGAAGCGGCCTACGAGAATGACCTGCAGAACCGTCTGGCCCGCGCCAGACTTGTTGTTCCCCATGCCCCATAGCATAAACTGTTCGATCGAGTAGCGCGCGAGCTGGTCGAAAAGCGCGGTGAATATGCTGGCGATAGAGCATGATGATGCCGAGGTCACGTCGATCGCCGTCGTTATAAATCCAATCTGGGCCCAAAGGGCGGCACCTAGAAGAAATGTGGTGAGGGCCAGCCTCAGGCCGTCCCGAAATATTGTTGATCCATGGCCCTTGACATTAAGGAAGAGGGCAGCCGATGCTCCGTTGACGACGATTCCACTATCCTCCCACACGTTTGTTAGTAACTTCACTCGCCAACCCAGCCCTTTCGCTGCCCCTGGTTCCCGTTCTCTTCATGCTCTCGTCTTCCATCTCCCAAGCCTCGCCGCGACGCCACGCTCGAATATCGAATTCTGGATAGGGAGGCACTGACAAGGCAAAAGCGGCAATCAGAGCCGATGTGCCTCCTGGAGCCGCCATGGTGGCGTGGCCTTATTAGGGAGGTTTCGTTCGATCGTCGGCCAAAACAAGTGAAGGTAACGTCCCAGTCAATGGGGGCAAGAGACAGTAAAGAAAAAAAAGAAGAAAAAAAAGAAAAAAAGCAAGTGCAATATTGTATCAGAGAAGTGAATGGACCATGTCGACTAGTACATAGTCAGTCTGAACCCCAATGCCTTTGGTAATGGTGGCATGTTAGGCGATGGCGTCCATCATCATTGGCATGGACAGAACAGGTTGGAAGAAATTCAGGTGAGATCGTGGATCGTGGATCGTGGAAGGAAGAACAGACCAGGCCGGTCGACACAGACACGCAACCTTGGCGGCCGGGTTGGGGCGCCAAACTGTCTGGGAGCGAACCTGCCAGAGTGGAGCTCTGGGCGCGTGTGTGGGTATGTTTTTTTTTCGGAAATAGGAAGAAAGGCGCAAAGGGAAAGACGGCCTCGACCGTTGAAACGGATAGGAGTCGATCTTGACTGGAGATGGCCAGCAGCCAGTCAGCAGCCTCTGGGGCCCGCGCACGCGGGCAACCCGCTCGAGTCCTGGCCGGCATGAGATCGAAGTCGGCGGCTGCGCCAGGGGTGTGGGCCATGCACGCCGTCTCTCTTCTTGCGTGCTTCGCTCCCGGCCGGGGGGGTGTGCAACGGGACCTGCAGCCGCAGGCAGCATCCACCAGGCGTGGACCCCCGCCGTAGCCGAGCGCCACCAGGACACCCAAAAATGGGCTGCTCCCTGTCTCAAACAGGGATGCCACAGGCCGGGGGGCCTGTTCGGGCTGGGGATTTCTGGGCTTTGGCTGTCATGCTGAAGAGAAGGCGAGGGCGGTGATTGGGCACCAGGCAAGGCTGGCAAGGGCCTGGCTGGGAGTGGTCCCCGATAAACGTTAGACTCTGTTTCACTTGAAACCCAAGGAGTTCCATGGGACCCATGGCGAGGTGGGGGTCGCTATGGGTTGCGGTTCGCTCATTTCACCCTTTTTTTTTATCGCTCGCGTCTGCAGGCTCAGAAGCTGATTTTGTTCAAAAAGCGTTCTTGGCTCCTTCACCCGGGCTCCAGAATGGCGCCGCATGGTCAGATTGATCTTGATCTCAGCAACCCGAGGGCGCAAGGCGACTGCTTCTTTGCCCGGCCGATAGGCTTTCGGTCAAAGAGCCGCACGATTCCCACCCCATGTTGAGCCGCCCGCCATGCCGGCTCGGCCAGGCACCACCGCCATCAGTAGGACGACGGCGATCCCAAGCCTCCGGCTCGGCGCAATCCCAAAGTGCCTCGCGAGACGAGCACTTGTCTCGTCTGGCGCCCTCCTCGGCTGCTTTGGACAAATCGTCTCTGGCTGCCTCATTTGGCCAGACCCTGTGTGGCGCGCATGGTCCGGCAGGGGAGGGCATGGAAAGGCCACCCGCAGCAGGTGGGTCGATGGGATTGGTGGCGACGAGGTGGCTCTTCGTCCCTCTTCTCCCGTTTGCGTGCCAGTTTGCCGCCTTTGGAGAAACAAATGGGGGGTCCAGGACCTGCCCACACAATTCGACTTGATTGTTCACGAGGCTCGTTGGCGGCCGGGTCCTCAGGCACTCAGGGTGCTCTGGGTCCACTGTGCACGTACCCAGCACGAGCGAGATTTGCCGCATGCCAGTGTTCCAGCAGAGTGCTTGGCCAGTGCCCCACCCAACAGATTGGCCGTCCACACGCTGTGGCCCGTGCAGAGCGCCCACACGTGGCTACTTGGCGCCAGCAGCTGGGGACAACTGCCAGCCGTCAGCAACCCGCTCGCCCGTTCTGGCCAGAGAGAGGTTGTTGCGCGTTTCAAAGGCTCGTGCTTTCGGCTTCCAGCCACCCGACCGCCTAGACTCATCGGAACCTAGGGATGACTCGTCCGTGCGGGATTTGCACTTGAAGCTGGCTGCTCATTTGACCAACCCCCAGGCGCCCGGCCCGAGGCGCTCAGAGGGAAACTATCATGACATTTTCGGGGCCCTCTGGGGAGCGCAGGAGTAACTAGGCGTCCGATCCAAAAATGGTGCCCACGGCATTGGATCCGCTTAACTGAGCCTCGGATGGGACGGGGATGCAGCTTTCTGCCGCCGTGTCGAGCCTGCCCGTCGCACAACATCACTCGCTGCCGTGAACCTCGGGGTCGTGGCCCGCGTCGATCCGTGCGGCTGCAGAACGGAAGATGGCGACCGAGACTGAGCCGCGGATCGGGCTTCCATCTCTACATGTATAGCCGTCATCAAGGCCGACGCTCTGCTGTTTTGTTTTCTTTGCCAAAACTTGACCGAAACAGCCCGAGCCGCCGCCATTATTTATTCATGCTGCTGGCTGTTGATGTTGCTCTCCCTGCCGCGAACCGCACGTCATGACCATCTCGAGTCGAGGGCGGAAGGCTGTACGCACATCCTGGCGGTGGTCTTGCTGGTCGATTTGGACTGTATCCCATATCGGCCGGCAATGGACGAACAAGCATTTCAATAAAATACAGACGTGCTTCCCTTTCGGGTTCATCTAGTCAATTATCGAGCGACCAAATCAGATAATCGGTAAATACTCCGTGTATATTTTGGGCCGCCAGGCTGCAGCGGCCATCCCAGCGGGATGGACTTGCCTGATTCAGAAGCTGTGAGGTTCGCTCGGGCCAGCCACGTCGTCACCCAAGTCCATGTCTAGTCTAGTTGCGACTAACCCAAAAGGCTGTCGTCACTCCAATACTATCGCGGGGTGTGCTTGGCGGTCCTGCAGTGGTACACCCTTTTTTCATCCGGCGAGGGGCTGCGTATCTGGATGCGCGTGCCAAAGAATGACATGGACAGCTGCGTGCAGGACAGCGCATTGCCTCGCAGTGACTCAGACCAGGCCGTTTCTCCTGTCATTGTTGCCCGACACATTCGCCTATATACATGGAATGGTGTTGATTCGTTGTCCAACAATCATTTCCTCGGCCAGCGATCGGTCTGGCGTGTAGTATCTCGGGTTGATATCTTGTGCCGAAATCGACGAATCCTGAGCTAAACAGCATTGAACTCCACCATGCCTCGACTCGAGCTTGAGTATCCAAAGGACGCAGTCAACTCTGTGAAGCGGCTGGGTAGTCGAGGCAAGTAAAGCTGATCCCAAACATGATGCATTCGCAGCATAAGTGATGGCTGCAAGGCCACAACTGATGCCGGCCACTAACTTTTGCCAACCAGGCGTTTATGCCCTGAGGACGATCCATCAGATCATAAACTCCTCCAGGCTTGTGCACGTCTCCTTCAATGTGGCCGACTCGCCTTTTCCGGTGACTCTCCCCATGATCGGGCAGATGGGCTCCTTCGCCCGTCCCAGTGCGGACGAGGGCGAGGTCCTGGATATCTACCTGCATGGCTACGTATCTGCTCGCCTGGCAAACCTCTCAAGGAAGAGCACCGCCGACGGCCAGGCGCAAGGAACCAGCGGCCTTCCGGTCTGCATATCGGCCAGCCACGTCGATGGCCTCGTTCTCGCCCTCTCTCCCTTTTCGTCTAGTTACAACTATCGGTCCGCTGTACTCTTCGGTCATGCGGAGATTGTCTCGGACGAAGAGGAGCGACTGTGTACGTGAACGCTGCCGATGGACTCCTAATCTCCTTTGTTTTCGCAGCATCAAAAGCCTTTGCTTCCCCTTTTCCAAACTTAAAGGAGCACATTTTGTCATTGGGGTTGTGTCTTATTAAGCCAGATGCATATCTCGCTCAACCCATCCCAAGCACGACGTAAAAGCTTGCCAAGAGGAGATGTCGGAATGGCTCTAACTTTCTGTAGATGCCATGGAGCTCATCACAGATTCAGTCGTCCCCGGCCGGTGGCGTGACGCCCGTGGGCCGCCCACGCCCGCAGAGCTGCAGAGTACAAGCATACTCCGCGTCAAGGTCAAGTCGGGCAGCGCAAAGGTCCGGGCTGGCGAGCCGCACGATGACGCCCGAGATCTGACCGACACAGAACTCTGCGCCCGCACCTGGACCGGCGTTGTGCCTGTCTATGAGACCCTGGGCGAGCCGATACCTGGCCCTTCCAACAGCCGAGCAGTACCGACCTACATAAAAGATTATGTAAAGGATGTCAACGAGCTCTCCATCGAGACCGCTGTGCAAGCAGCCGTTGAGCCACCGAAGAAGGAGAAGGCGGAGGTAGCTGATGACTAAGGCCATGATCTCTATCCGATGTAGCATCACACACATGCTTTGTCAACTTCTCAAGTGTGGAGTGGGCATTTGTAGGGTTAAAACACTGAGACTACAGAGTAGAAATCCAAGAAAGAAACGGGCAAAACGCGCTTGACAAATCTGGGTCTGAATAAATGCTTGCTGTCAAGACCAATGAAAAACATATGTCACGAGGCCTCCGTGCTCTGCTCTTAATACCGAATTTTATCACCAAGCCTCCCACACGGGGCTAGGAATGATCGTCCGCATGATTTCCCAGTGTCCCAAAGCGCTCCTTTCGTGCCACTTCAGCAGCTGCTCGGTCGAGTTGCGCGCCAAGATCGACTCCTCGGTTGCCAGAAAGTCCGACTCGAGCACCTCGTGCTTGGGAAGGAGGAAGCCATTGCGAGCCATGCTGCCGAGAACGTCCTGCTGGGTCGGTTTCCGGAACTCGATCTGGCCCTCAGACTTTCGGCAGAAAAAGACCATGTTGGCAAAGTCGACCCCTGTCTGTGCCACCTCGGTTTCGTTGCGCGGATGCTCGCGGTAGATGCGGCATGAGGGGAATACGCTCTTGATCGTATTCAGAACAATTCTGGGCGGAGGCAGAGAGGAGTCGCCGGCATAGTTCTGTGTGCAACCAAGGTGTGGTTAGGCTTGACACTTGCAAGGAGGTGAGAGAGGGCGGACTCACAATTGCAATGATGCCCTTTGGAGTAAGCAAGGAATGCAGATCCTGCAGGAACTCCAGAGTAAACAGCTCTATAGGTTCGGCGCCGCCAGTAAAGACGTCGTTGATGATGTAATCGAACTGCTTGCTCGAGGAGCTGGCCAGCTTCCTCGCATAAGCCACCGCATCCTGGATGACAGGAGTGTGTCCAGTAGGTACGTTGAAATACTTGATGGCAAAGTCATACACGGCTGGATCAATCTCCACGATGGTCGTATCGATTCCATGTGTAATGAGAGCCGATGGGGTTGTGCCAACGCCCATGCCACTAATCATGAGCAGATATTAGGGCTCAAGTCACCAATGTCTCGGTCCATATGACTGTGGGTAGTAAAAAAAAGCACTCAATCGGTGCTCGGAGTAGACTTACATCACTAGAGCTTTGGCATCTTTGTCGGGTGTTTGCTCCTCAACTTTAACGAGCCTGACAGCCTCGAGCATGGCAAAGATGCCGTAAATGGGCTCTGAGATCTGGCGCCGGTACTTGATCCATTCTCCACCCAGCAGGCTGTGGTCGCAGCGCATGGCCCGGAGCCCCATGCTCTCGTTCTCTATGACGGAGACATATCCCGTCAGCGACTCGCGGTGGTCAAGGACCGCCCAGCCGTGCTGCGCTTGTAGTGTGCTGTTGAGCCTCTGCAGCGCGTGCGGCGTCGCAGCGTGGGGGTTAAGGAAGGCCGTGTGCAGCAGGCCAGGGATAGCAAACAGCAGCAGCTTGGAGGGTGCGACTGCGGCATACAGCAGACCTAGCACAAGCTGCAGAACTACGCGCGTGGCGAGTATGCTCTTGCCGATGTAGGCCTGGATGGCGTTTTGAGACAGCCGCTCGGCGAGGCGATAGACGCCCCACGACCCAATGCCAGGTGCCGCGTCGCCAAGCCAGCGAGGCAGGAGGCTGAAGTCGGCGCGCTCAAGGTACGTGGCCGAACAGGCTACCGAGCCGACAATGACGGGGAACAGTGTGAGGAGCTCTGTGGCCAACGGGCCCCAGTAGGCTGTAAGACGCCCGCTAAGCTTAAAGAGAAGAAACTGCGCAGCCGGCACGTACAGGGCGATGACGGGCAGCAGGTAGATGGGCTTGACGGGCAGGACGCGACCGAGCATCAGGTTTGTGGACCAGCCGGTGAAGCAGGCGGCCATGACAAGGCGGTCATGGTAGCGCGCGGCGGGAATAGAGCCGTAGACGGGCGACATGGCCTGTTGAGAGGCATTGGCGAAGGTGGCGGCTAGGGATATCAGGGCCAGAGCCGGCAGAATAGCTTCGGCCTGCTCACGCGCCGCCTTGGTCCACGTCTCATTCTTGGCCTTGTCCGCGAGAGCCTTGAGCTCCTGCTCGAAACTTTCGAGCGTGAAGGAGGAGTTCGGATCGATCAAGACCGCGGGCTTTTCGGCCTCCTGCTTCTCTTTCTTGGGCGCCATTTGGGGTGACGGGCAAGCGCCCAATCCTTTACCTGTGCCGATATTCTGGCCAGCCTGTTCGACTCGAGAAGAGAGAAAGAGCTCCGCCAAAGCTCTGGCGATGTCCGATGGCTACCCAGGAGATGAGGTGATTTGGAGAGCGGCTGCAGATGGACTCGAAGAAGCGAATCAAGCCAGCATTAAAGAAAAAAACAACAGCCAGCTGTTGAATGCGCTCAATGACCTCTGGCTAAAGAGGGCCGATGTTGGCAAGCAATCAAGCCGCAACGGACGGATGTGTGGTCCGGCCTGGCCCTGCAATCTGTTCTCAGGCCATTCCATCTCCAATTGGGCTGTGATGAATGGCTCCGTCCGCCGCCCGTGTCGACCCCACCCAGATGTTGCAGCCCGGCCCCTGGATCCGCCATGGCTGCGAAAGGCCCCGCCTGAAAATGGTTGGTGGGATAAGCTACAGTGGGCGTGCCCCAGCCGACGGGAGTTTGTCCCCTGCGTTTTCGGGCGCAGCTCCCATCGAGGTGCGTGCTCTGGTGTGTGGCCCCAAGACAGACACGTGAAATTGATCCAGAAGTGGGGTGCTGAACCAGTGCAAAGGAACCGCATGCCGAATTTACCGTGTAGTAGCCGTGGGGGAACTGCACAAACTTGAGCTATTTCATCACTGCTTGCATTGACCTGTTTCCTTCTCCTGGACACGTACGCATGCTGTCTTGTTCCTAAAGCGCACCACGCACTGCTTCGTCCGTTCGTTTGCCTGATTTTCTGCATCCTGCTGTTCAGGGTTCCTGCTGCTTGATTTGTCTCGGCCAACCGTCATCTGCTCAAACAGCCTTCGCAATGGCGCCTGCTCCCACGCTTGATACCCTGGTCGACTTCGGCCAGAAAAGCTTGCTGGGTATGTTCGCTGTTCGCGCCGGCGGAGCTTGCGCCCTTCAGAATGCTAATGAGGATACCAGTGTCGGCATGCTCGATTGCATTTAACCCTCTTGCTTGGAAGTAAGAAAGCCATCGTGGAACCCCGACTTCCTTGACAACTCACCCGAGCTGCCACGAACATTGTGCATACTAACGCAATTCTCCGCCGTGGCAGTATTGTTGCGCGGCAGGGTAAGTGCCCTACGATCGAGAACGTCGACTTCTAATGATCGTCGAGAGCACTGAACTAAACCCATGACGACTCACACGCGGGCTTCCTTCGCAGAATACCACAACAAGGTCCTGACACGGCTCTTCGGCGGCAACAGCAAGGCAGCTTGTTATTTTCTGGCCGCGGCCATCTTCAGCTTCGGCATTCTGCGAGACCTGCTCTACGAGCGCGCGCTGCGGCATCAGCCCATACACCCCACTCTTGACACGGATGCCGCTACATACACGGGTTATGCGCTGCTGGCGATGGGCAACGTGCTCGTCATCAGCTCGACCTGGGCGCTTGGAATTACAGGCACTTTCCTGGGCGACTACTTCGGCATCCTGATGGACAGCATGGTCACGGGCTTCCCCTTCAACGTAACGGACGCCCCCATGTACTACGGCAGCACCATGAGCTTCCTGGGGTCAGCGCTTGTTTACGGCAGGCCCGCCGGAGTCTTGCTCACTGCGTGGGTATTTATCGTGTACAAGATTGCGCTCTCGTACGAAAACCCGTTCACGGCCGGCATCTATGCAAAGAGGGAGAAGGAGCGCGCCGCCGCCGGAGGCGAGCTGAAGAAACAGCGCTGATGTCATCGCCCCAAGCTGCGTGCGGGGTGCTGTCTGTGTGTGGACCGTTTGACCCGCCTGGCCCGCACGTTGTCGCGTCACGATGGCTGGTGCCGAGGCGTGCATCGAGGATGGGAATAAGAGCAAGGGGCATTCGATAGTCACACCTCCCAGTGTGCTTATTCAAGCTGCTCGCGGGCGCTGGGAGTACAATATTACCAAGTACGTTTGGAGCAATCCCCTGTCCATTTACCTTGCCCCCTCCCCACGCCACCAATCAAGCGCAGCGCCCCGACGTCCGCACGGCCATTGACCAGCTGGCCAGGGTATTCTGATGTCGTAGTTGCTCAGTATTTATTTTGCGTGTTTTCCTCTATTGGCTTCTCAACAGGCGGCTGGGGATGGATCCCGGAATTCTGGAATAAGGTATCAAGGGGCGATTAGATCTCGACGTGGCGTTATGGAGCATGAGATACACTCACTCGCATATGGCATTCAACTGCCGTCAAAATATTAAAAATGTTTAGTCTCGCACCAAGCTCCAGTCTTGTCTGATTGAGGACCAGGGCCATGCAATTTCTTTCGAGGCCCATTTGAGCGCTTCCATTGTTTGGAAGGGCTATGGTATCCTTTCTGTCTCTCGGATAGTCTCTATCATTCGATTCGCGGACGTATCCATGCTAGACGCATTTGCCTCGAAGACACACCTACTGTGGCTATTTTACCTACAGTAGCAGCTATCTAGCTGGCCGAGGCGGCCAGCAACTGAATCGCCCTTATCATTTGTAATATTTTTAGCTGGTGTTCTAATATGCGGACAGCTATCTTTGTTTCCTCGCAGCACATAAACCCTCGAGCTTTGGATTTCAAACCAGGTCTTTTTATGAAGTGGGTTGTCCTGGCCGGGTATGACACGCAAACACGTCGCGAACCCCGGGAGCCCGGGTCGCACTGCCTCTGTAAACAAAGCGCAGGTAAGTATCACAGCAGCGGTGCCTCCGAACGAAAGCCTTCCTTGCGGTATGATAACACCGCGCAAACTTCAAATCAAGCCTGGCACTCAGCCATCTGGCACGAACCCCTCTTCCACCGAACATCGGTCACTATCGATTGCACCAAGACGAAGGTTGGCTTCAATACCGGCCGGCACTGTTACTGTGGCTAATCGCCTTTCTGTTTGATGCGGCTCGCCATCCGAATGAGGGGTAGGACACAAAAGCGGGCGCGTCAGAGTGGCAAGTGCCGCAGATGCACATTTGGTTCGCATAGTGGCGTCGGCAATACCCGACGCGGGGACCTTCAACTCCGCGACGACCTAGCCCCAGCGACGGCGAGGCATTCAGGGAGGACACGTCTGGGCGGTTGGACGGCTCGCAATTTTCGCCTGGTCCATTCTCGTGCGAGGTTGTTGGTCGCATCTTCCCCAGGATATTGCTATTCTTTGTTCGCGGGCCTGTGCAGGAGGGATCTGGCTGTAAAGGTCTGAATGGTCTGAGATAAACGAGGACATCCCCTGTTGCGCCGCGGCGCTTACTGTTGGCTGTTGCTTCCTGTTCTCCATCTGCCAGGCCTAGCCCGCAGCCCCACGACCAGTGGCTGCGTGGCTCCTTCCCTCCAATATTGGCGCTGGACGATGGCTAGCACCACCTTGGTTGGCTGCTTGGTGCATGCTTGGACTTATCCGAGCCCGCGTCGCTCCATCCTGAAATGCGTGATTCCTGTCGGAGGCCCAACGCTGACCACAACGAACCATGTTGCTTGCACGGTTTCTGTCGTGCATTCCAATCACACACGTAGGGTGTATTTGTCGGATTGGCTTGCATGCCGTCCAGCTGACGTCAAGCACCACGCTGGCGCAGGAGCTGAGCAGCTGTCAAACGGAGCCGCGCGCCAGTGTTGAGTGGACCTGGCCTGGCCTCCCGAGGCCCCAGGCAGACATGCCTGCCGGTGGTCTCGGGTCTTAAAACAAAACCCACCGCGCCCTCGCCCAATCTACTCCTCCAACCTCCACATACCAACCCAACCTACATATCTACCCTAGCTACCTACTTTGGGTACCTATCAACCACGCCTTTATCACCAGCAAGAGTGTACATACACTATCTACTCAGATCTGCCGTCTTATTATCAGTGATTATTCTCATTTTCTCTTGCTGGGAGGGTACCTAGTGTCTATAGCGCCGTGCCGATACCACAAGTCGCGGGTTTTCGCGGCCTGCTGAGGTCAGTTTTCATCATTTGATTCTTCTCACCCTACTTTCTCTCGCACAACACTTCTCCACCACATCTGTAAGCTGCTAGTACTGCATCTCCATGTCCGTGCAGGAAAAGGTCGATGCAGGAAAAAATCTTGCTTTGTTCCTCTCCTTCCACGGCATCAATCAGCCACGCCACGTGCCTTTCCCATACTCGAGGCTTGATCTGAGATATCTTGACCTTGGCATCCCTTCACCCCAACACCATCCGCCCCAGACGTACCCACCAACCCACCCACCTGGCCCACTCCATTCGCCATCCTTCACATTCAACCCATTTTTGGAACTGGCCTAAAATCCTTCTCTCATCTGACAGTCATCTGAGACAGAAGTCATGGCGGACCGAGGCGGGCCTGGTCGCGGTGGTGGACGAGGTGTTGATCGCGGCGGCGGTCGAGGCCGTGGCGGAGGCGACCGCGGCGGCAGCGATCGTGGAGGCGGGTTCCGGGGCGGTCGAGGGGGCGATCGCGGCGGCGGAGATCGCGGAGGTGGCTTTCGGGGAGGCCGAGGCGGCGATCGTGGCGGCCATGGTGGCGACCGTGGAAGCTACGGAGGTGGTCGTGGCGGCAGCGATAGGGGCGGCGGCGATCGTGGAGGCGGCTTTAGGGGCGGCCGAGGCGGCGATCGCGGCGGCTTCCGGGGCGGAGGTGATCGTGGCGGCGGCTTCCGAGGCGGAGGTGATCGTGGTGGCGGCTTCCGAGGCGGCCGGGGAGGCCGTGGTGGCTTTGACGACACAATGAACAGGGTCTTCAAGTGAGTTCCAGCCTCTTTTCCATCCCCTCATCGCGCGCTCTAACCGGCCCTGATCATACAGCCCAAACAACTCGATACCCACTCCAGACCCCAGGGTCACGCAGCTTGAGGACAGCTGGATCAAGAACCCCACGGCGTCGACGAACGTGGCTGATCTTGGCACCCAGCTCGCCAAGCTGGGAGTCTCAGCATCCTCGTCAGATAATGTGCTCCTCCCCCGTCGTCCAGCTTACGGCACAGCCGGAACCGCCATCGTCGTCTGGGCCAACTTTTTCAGTGTCAATATCAAGGCACAGACCCTGTTCAAGTATGCGCTCACTGTCAGCCGGCCGGCCGAACTCAAGAAACAGCCTGCTGGATCTAAGAAGCCAGTTGAGCAGGTCGTGGGCAAGGTTCGCCGCGAGGTCGTGATAAAGGCTCTGGCCGAAGTCCAAAAGCTTAACCCCAAGGCTGTCATTGTGTCCGAGTTCAAGGGCCAGGTCGTCTCGGCATCTGATCTCAGCCTACCAAACGGTCGTGCGGTCAAGATCCAGCACGCCGGAAGCGGCAGGAGGAAGGCAGAGGAATACGTAGTGCAGTTCGCTGACGCTGAAGCCATCGATATCGGCAATCTGATTAACTGGCTCAACAAGATGGACGACAAGCTGGATCCTACGACCTTCCCAAAGTTTGCCTCAACGATCGACGCCATAGGCGTTGTTGTGGGCCATCAAGCAAGGGTCTCCAATGACGTTGTTCCTCTCGGCAGCGCACGCTTCTACCCGTCGGAAGACCACAGGCTTTTCGATTACGCCCACCTGTCTGAATTGAGGCAGATCGTCCGTGGTTTCTTCTTATCGACCCGACCTGCCACAGGGCGGTTGCTGATAAACCTCAACGTCACGGCTGGCATTTTCTTACGGTCCGGGTTTCTCAGCGATCTCCTTCCTCGGTTCTTTCAAGAAATCCGACTCCAGAAGGGAGATTACCGCTCCACCAAGTTCAAGACCGCGAATGCCAAGCTCAAACGAGTCAAGATCGAAGTCTGCATGTGGGATAAGGATGGCAAAGAGCGCTGGACGGAGCGCTCGATCCTCGAGTTGGCCAAAGGCGGAGCTGGCCAAGTGAAGTTCACACTGAACCCCCCAGCGGACACGGCATCCGACTTCTGGCTTGGAGGCGCTCCGCTCCCTTATGGAACCGAGGTCACCGTGGCAGACTACTACCGCCGGAGTACGCTTTTTTTTCTTCCTTTTCTTTTCCCTTGTTTCTTCAAATCGTATACCCCTTTGGTTCCCGAGCTTCTGTTGACAATGCCTGCTATCCAGAGTACAACAAGCCGCTCAAGATGGTTGAGCTGCCTCTGATCGTTACAGGGTCCCCCAAAAAAAAGCTGTTCTTCCCGGCCGAGTTCTGCAGGGTTTCCAAGAACCAGAACTCCACAGGCCGACTCAACGCCATGGAGTCAACCAATATGATCAACTTTGCCTGCAGGAGTCCTTTCAGCAATGCAGAGTCGATCACCAAGACGGGCCGGGAGCTTCTATCTCTCACCGGCGCGAACAAGATTCTCCAGGCCTTTGGGATTCAGGTTGATCAGAATCTGATCACAGTCAACGCCCGGATCCTACAGAGTCCAAAGATCGCCTATGCGGGAGCGTCGAGTACCGCCCCCATGGATGGGTCGTGGAACATGCGCAGCGTCAAGGTTCTGCGGCCCGGCGCTGTTCCTTCCTGGGGCTACATACTCATCGACGGCACTAACCCGGCCTTCCACACATCGAAAAATGACCTCGACCACGTCATGGGCGAGTTCGCAAAGTTTCAGAAGGTGAACATGGGTATCAACATACCGTTTTGGACTGGAGACACCAAGTGCGCCAGGATGATACACCAAGAAGGGAGCGAGATTGACGATTTCCGAAGAACCGTCAAGTCGATTGCGCTCCCACTCCCGAGAATGCTGTTTGTCGTGATCCCGGATTCCAAGGACTTGAATCTATACAACGCCATCAAACGGGTCGGCGACGTCGAGCTCGGAGTCCACACTGTCTGCATGGTGCGCAAGAACTTGTTCAACGATCGCGGTCAGCCGCAGTACTTTGCCAACGTCGGCCTCAAGGTAAATCTCAAAGCCGGAGGGGTCAACCATCGACTTGTCAACGACATCCCACTCCTCAAACAGGGAAAGACCATGGTAGTGGGCTGGGATGTCCTCCACCCCACGAACCTCGGTGTCGACAAGGAATCGGGGCTTCCGTCTGTGGCTGGGCTCGTGGCTACTATCGACGGGCATCTCGGACAATGGCCAGCCGTTGGCTGGGCCCAGGCGGGCGGTCAGGAGATGGCCGATGCCAGGCTGCAGACGCATTTCGAGTCCCGTCTGCGTCTTTGGATGAAGCACAACCAGAACCGCCTTCCGGAAAACATTCTTATTTTCCGCGACGGTGTTTCCGAGGGCCAGTTTGCCACTGTAATCAACCAGGAGCTGCCTCTGGTGCGGAAGGCCTGCGCAGTGCTCTACAAGCAGCAGCCGAAAATCACGATCGTCACGGCTGTCAAGCGCCACCAGACGCGCTTCTTCCCGACGAATGAGGAGTTCAAGACCAAGACGGGAAATGTCCCTCCGGGCACCGTGGTGGACCGCGACGTTACGACGGCCCGCTACTGGTCCTACTACGTTGTCGCGCACAACGCTCTCAAGGGAACGGCCCGGCCGGCCTCGTATACGGTTCTTTACAACGAGATCTTCCCGACGGTCAAAGGACAAAACGCGGCGGCGGAGCTCGAAAAGCTCACACATGAGATGTGCTACCTGTTTGGCCGAGCGACCAAGGCAGTGTCCATCTGCCCACCTGCCTACTACGCCGACATTGTCTGCACGCGATACCGAGCGTACCTGACCGAGATATTCGACAACGTCATAACCGGCGGCAGCGTCACCAGCGGCATGACGGCTGGGGCCGGGGCGAGCTCGGCCAGCGGCTCGTCGGGAGGCAACGCGCAGCGCCTGCTGGAGGCTGCCGATCGATTCCGCGTCCACCAAAACATGGCCGAATCCATGTTTTACATCTGAGGCCAGGCAAGGGAGCGGATTGGCTACCTCTCGGCCTTTTGATCCTTATCCTCCATGATTTCTCTTTCTACAGGCGAGCGCTGGATTTCATACATTGATGGTTATCAAAACTGTTCAGGATTGGTTGGGGCTATGGCTACGAAAGCGGTGATGGCATTTTGTCTTATTAGCAAGTCATTCACTTGGGTGTACAAAGTCTGTTGGATGACAAAAGCGAGGTCGAGCAGAAGGGACATCTGGATCTCTCCGATGGGCGCCTTGGGCCGATGGAAATAGCTAGTGTGGATGGAGCTTACGAATCGTGAATTAGGCTTGATACCACAAGGCCAAAGATGAAAGACGGCCGATGGTGCCGTGGGTGACGATGCGTGCTTTGCTTCTGTCATCAAACGTAAACGGCGCAGAGGCCCGACAGTGGGCGGCTTGCAGGGACTTACTTGCAGCAGGGTGTGTGAGGCGGGAGCTTGCCGTGGCCCCACAGTAGCTCACGCAGTGCCGCGGCGTGCTAATCAGTCTAGTGGGATCCATCGGGGGTCGACTCCGACGAGGTGGGGTGGGCGCTGCAGCCTTGGTGTGGGGCTTGGCTGGCCATGGAGGGGCAAGACCAGCAGGTGCGTCAGCGATGCTCCAATGGCGTCTCCAATCCGTCCCAACAGCGCAGCCCTTTGCCATCAGATGTGGGGTCCCTTCGCGATGACGATACCCAGTGGAGGGCGCGGAGGGCTGGTCCGGGGGCTCGTGGACGGGGTCCCGGGGGAGGCCACCGCTGAGGCGGCGGGCTGCTTGCTCGACTTGAGTGGTGGTCCCGCCCCTCCCGCCACTGTTTATAAGGCTCCGGCTGCTTGCACGCTCGACCGGCGGTCTTCTTCCTTTTGGCCATGACCATTCAAGCCCCCAGCGGCCACTAGCACGCTCACAGGCCACACAGCAGCACCGCCAACGATGGGGCCTGTCCAGCCACAGACCAAGAAGAAGGGCGTGCGCATCGCCATCGACCGGGGCGGCACCTTCACTGACTGCGTGGGCAACCTGGACGGCGAGGATGTGGTCATCAAGCTGCTGTCCGAGGACCCGGCCAACTACGCCGACGCCCCGCTCGAGGGCATCCGCCGCATCATGTCGCACTTTCTGAAGCGCGACATCCATCGCGGCGAGCAGCTCGACACGGCCGAGATCGAGTCCATCCGCATGGGCACCACCGTCGCAACCAACGCCCTGCTCGAGCGCAAGGGCGAGAAGATCGCCCTCGTCGTCACCCGCGGCTTCCGCGACTGCCTCGCCATCGGCAACCAGTCGCGCCCCAAGATCTTCGACCTGGCCATCCGCAAGCCCGACGTCTTGTACTCGACCGTCGTCGAGCTCGACGAGCGCGTCACCCTCGAAGACTACGCCGAGGACCCTTACCGCAACCTGACAAAGCCCGCCGCCAAGGCTGGCTCTGCCGAGGCCCTGACCGCCGACCTGGTCATGGGCCTGTCGGGCGAGGCCGTCCGCATATTGCAGAGGCCAGAGGAGCAGGCCGTGCGCCGTCAGCTGCAAGAGGTCTTCGACTCGGGAATACGAAGCGTCGCAGTCTGCCTGATGCACGCCTACACCTTTCCAGACCACGAGGCCCTGGTTGGCAGGATAGCCCGTGAGATAGGCTTCGGCCACGTCTCGCTCAGCTCCGAGCTGATGCCCATGATCAAGCTCGTCTCGCGCGCCACCTCGGTCTGCGCCGACGCCTACCTCACTCCCGCCATCAAGAAGTACATTGAGGGGTTCCAGAGCGGGTTCAAGGGGGGCCTTGGCACGCGAGGCGTCAGGGAAACAGAGGGTGAACGCGGCGGTGCCCGCTGCGAGTTCATGCAAAGCGACGGCGGCCTGGTCGATGTCGACAAGTTCACGGGCCTCAAGGCCATTCTGTCGGGCCCCGCTGGCGGCGTGGTTGGCTACGCCATAACTTCGTATGACGAGAAGACGAGAATCCCCGTGATAGGTTTCGACATGGGTGGCACCAGCACCGACGTCTCGCGGTACGGCGAGGGCCGTTATGACCACACTTTCGAGACCACAACGGCCGGCGTGACCATCCAGTCGCCGCAGCTCGACATCAACACCGTCGCCGCGGGCGGCGGCTCGCGTCTCTTTTTCAAGAACGGCCTCTTTGTCGTCGGTCCTGAGTCGGCTGGGGCGCACCCGGGCCCCGCCTGTTACCGCAAGGGCGGGCCTGCTACCGTGACCGACGCAAACCTCTTTCTGGGCAGGCTCCTGCCCGAGTTCTTCCCCAAAATCTTTGGCAAGAACGAGGACGAGGGCCTGGATGTCGAGGCGAGCAGGAAGGTGCTGCAGGAGCTGACGGACGAGGTGAACCGGGACTCTGAGAAGCAGATGACGGTCGACGAGGTCGCCTTCGGTTTCCTGACGGTGGCCAACGAGAGCATGACGCGGCCCATCCGGTCCATCACCGAGGCCAAGGGCCACGACTCGTCGAAGCACCGCCTGGCCACGTTCGGCGGCGCGGGCGGCCAGCACGCCGTGGCCATAGCAGAGGCCCTCGGCATCAAGCAGATCCTCGTGCACCGCTACTCGTCCGTTCTTTCGGCGTACGGCATGGCCCTGGCCGACGTCGTGGACGAGAGGCAGGAGCCCGAGTCCACGGTCTGGGCCGACGAGGGTCGGGTGGTTGAGGACCTCAGGAGCAAGATGGAGAAGCTCAAGGAAAAGTCGAGGGCGGCTCTCCGTGACCAGGGCTTCGACGACAGCGAGATCGTGTTTGAGGAGTACCTCAACATGCGATACCGCGGCACCGAGTCTGCTCTCATGATCATCAGGCCATCTGCCCAAGAAGCGAGCGAGCACTTTGGCGGGGACGACTGGGCATTCGGCAAGGGCTTCGTCAAGCAGCACCGGTATGAGTTTGGATTCACACTGGATGAGCGCGACATAATCGTCGATGACGTGCGTGTGCGCGGGATCGGCAAGAGCTTCAACTACAGCGAGAAGTCGGTTGATGACCAGCTCAAGGGACTCAAGCGCAATGACCTCGGTGGCAGCAACAAGCGCCACTCAACGGCTCAGGTCTACTTCGATGGTGGCCGAGTGGAGACGCCGATTTACAAGCTTGAGGACCTTGCGGTTGGAGATAGGCTTCCTGGTCCTGCCATTCTGGCTGATGGCACGCAGACCATCGTGGTCGCCCCCAAGACAGCGGCGCTTATCCTGGACACCCATGTCATCATCGACATTGACGAAGACAAGAAGAAGGATGACGAAGCGCAGCAGGCCGACGGCCAGCGCGAGGTGGACCCCATCATGCTGAGCGTCTTTGGACACCGCTTCATGGCGATCGCGGAGCAGATGGGACAGGCGCTGCAGAAGACGAGCGTCAGCACCAACGTCAAGGAGCGGCTCGACTTCTCATGTGCCATCTTCGACGCGGGCGGAGGGCTTGTGGCGAATGCGCCGCATCTGCCGGTGCACCTTGGCTCGATGAGCACCTGCGTCAGGAGGCAGGCCGAAATCTGGAAGGGCAAACTAAAGAAGGGAGATGTGATTGCGACGAACCACCCGTCGTACGGCGGGACCCATCTTCCCGACGTGACGCTCATCATGCCTGCATTCAACGAGGCGGGAGACAAGATCCTGTTCTACGCGGCGTCGCGGGCGCACCACGCCGACATTGGAGGCATCACTGCAGGCAGCATGCCGCCGCACTCGCGCGAGCTGTACCAGGAGGGCGCGTCGATCAAGAGCGAGAAGTTTGTGAGCGAGGGCAAGTTTGACGAGGAGCGCGTGATCGAGCTCTTCTACCGCGAACCTGCGCGGCAGCCAGGGTGCAGCGGCACGCGCTGCCTGGCCGACAACATCAACGATCTGCGCGCGCAGATATCGGCCAACCAGAAGGGCATCTCCCTGATTGAGGGTCTGATCGAGGAGTACGGCGAGAGCACCGTGGACTTTTACATGGTGCAGATCCAGAACAACGCCGAGTACTGCGTGCGCAGGCTTCTCAAGGAGGTCAGCAAGCGATTTGAGGGCAAAGACCTCTCGGCCGAGGACTTTATGGACGAGGGAAGCCCCATCAGGCTCAAGGTCGTCATCGACGCGGAAAAGGGCGAGGCCGTCTTTGACTTTGCAGGGACGGGGCCTGAGATATACGGCAACGTCAACGCCCCCGAGGCCATCACGTACAGGTAAGGGAAGAAATGCCCCCCGGGAGACGACCGACCACCACACGGGACTAGCTGACGCCGAAGAAACCAGTGCCATCATCTACTGCCTGCGGTGCCTGATTTCAGAGGACATCCCTCTCAACCAGGGATGCCTGAAGCCTATCCACGTCAAGATCCCTCCCAAGTCGCTCCTGTCGCCGTCGGATCGGGCGGCGGTGGTGGGAGGGAACGTGCTGACGAGCCAGCGCGTGACCGACGTCATCTTCAAGGCGTTCGAGGCGTGCGCGGCAAGCCAGGGCTGCTGCAACAACCTGACTTTTGGCTTCGGCGGCAACGTGGCGGGCCAGGCCGAGGTCAAGGGCTTCGGCTACTACGAGACCATCGCGGGCGGATCCGGAGCCGGGCCGACGTGGGAGGGCACCAGCGGCGTACACGTGCACATGACCAACACGCGCATCACCGACTCGGAGATCTTTGAGCGGCGGTACCCGGTACTGCTGCGCCAGTTCTCGATCCGGCCCGGGTCGGGCGGCAAGGGGCAGCACCAGGGCGGCGACGGGGTGATCCGCGACATTGAGTTCCGCATGCCGCTGCAGGTGTCGATCCTGAGCGAGCGCCGGGTCTACAGGCCGTACGGCATGGCGGGTGGCGAGCCGGCCGAGTGCGGGCTGAATGTGTGGGTAAGGAAGGTGGCCAAGACCAGCTGGGAGAAGTCGCTCAGGCAGATCCAGGGCGGGGGCGGGGGCGACGGCAAGACGGAGCAGGAGGATGACGAGGGCGAGTACGAGGAGCGGTACATTAACCTCGGGGCCAAGAACAGTGCGCCGATGCAGGCGGGCGACCGAATCATCATCAATACGCCCGGAGGCGGCGGCTGGGGCCCCGCCGGGCAGCCGAGCGCCTCGAGCCGCAGGGCGGACCCGCAGGACAGCTGGCGGAGAGGCACTCACGGAGCCAGGGAGGACACGGCGCTGCAGGCGTAGGAGTCGGTGATGCGGTTGATAGTGTCTGCCTGGCCGGCCGGCTGTGACATGTCCATGTAGATATTATGATGAGTTAATAGCGGGGTGTTTTTTTTTTCTTCTCTTTTTTTTTCATGGCTCGACTGCTTGCACTTGGCTGAATGACATGGATGTAGCACTTACAGAAAGGGGAAAAAAAAAGAAAGGAGGCACCGGTCGGCCCCGACCGATCGGAACGTGAATGAATCGCCAAAGCACAGGGCGGGGCCCACTGCTCCTGGCCTGAATGTCACTAGCATCTGCCCTCCATGTGCGAAAAGAAGCTGCACTCAGCGTCGGCCTGCGCCGCCAAAAATAAAAACCCCACTACTCGTGGGCTGTCCGACTGTAGTTACAGCACATGTAACACGGCGGCGCTCGCTTTGGCAGGCGCGTGCCGACATGGAACTCACGTCATGCAAAGGCGGCAGGCGCGAACCCAACATCCCGACTTGAATTCCCTCGTGCTCAAGGCCGCGCGCCACGACAAGGAGGCGCCCCACCCCCCGCAGAGCAAGCAGCGAAAGCAAGAGCGAGCGCAGGATGGCGGTGTTCTCAGACGAGGAGTGGGCCGAGACGGAGAAGGAGCTGCCGCGGGCGACGGACGCGGTGGTGCAAAAGTACCTCGAGGGCCGGGCCGGGCTGGTGGCGCAGGAGGCCCGGCAGCGCAGCGACCACGCGTTCCGGCAGGCGCTGTCGCCCGTGGCGAGGCGGGCGTGCGCCATCGCGGACCGGGTGCGGGTGGCCGAGAAGGAGCGCGTGTGGACGCCGCAGCTCGAGGAGGCCATCGCCGCGCGCGAGGCCGGGCGCGTGACGGTGCACCCGGGCATGATGTTCGGCCTGGCCAAGGACACGATGGAGACGACGGAGCTGTGGCGCATCGTGCGCCGCATGCCCAAGGGCGCCCTGCTGCACGCCCACAACGACGCCATGGTCGACTACGGCTTCCTGATCGGAGCCGTGCTCGACACCCCGGGCATGCACATGGCCTGCCCGGACTCCCACCTCGCCGACGACGCCGCCCGCCGCGACCGCACGCCCGTCTTCCGCTTCCTGCGCGCGACCCCGCCCGCCGCCGAGGCCATGTCCATCTGGTCCGCCGACGGCTACGTCCCGGGCACCTTTGTCCCCGCCGACCGCGCGGCCGACTCGTTCCCCGGCGACGGCGGCGGCGGCGGGCGCGCCGCCTTCACGGCCTGGCTCAAGTCGCGCGTCACCATCTCGCGCACCGACTCGACGGAGCAGCACCACGGGCAGGACCACATCTGGGCAAAGTTCATGCGCTGCTTCGAGATCACGGGGTCCATGCTGCACTACGAGCCCGTCTTCCGCGCCTTCCTGCGCCGCGTCATGGCCCTGCTGCACGCCGACGGCGTCGCCTGGGCCGAGCTGCGCCACACGTGGCCGCTCGACTACCGCCGCGAGGGCCGCGAGGAGGCCGAGGAGGACTACATGCACATGTTCTCCGTCATCGACGACGAGGTCGGGCGCTTCCGGGCGCGGCACCCGTCCTTTTGGGGCCTCCGCATGATCTGGTCGTCGCACCGCGCCGCGCCCGCCCGGTCCATGGCGGCCGACATGGTGCTCTGCGTCGAGACCAAGCGCGCGTTCCCGCACCTGGTCGCGGGCTACGACGTGGTCGGGCAGGAGGACAAGGGCCCCACGCTCCGGTCGCTGTTCCCCATCCTGGCGTGGTTCCGCAAGCTGTGCGCCGAGGAAGGGGTCAGCGTGCCCTTCTTCTTCCACGCGGGCGAGACGCTCGGCGACGGCGACGGCACCGACGGCAACCTGTTCGACGCGGTGCTGTTGGGCACGCGCCGCCTCGGCCACGGCTTCTCGCTCTACAAGCACCCGCTCCTCGTCGAGCTCGTTAAAGAGCGCCGCATCCTGGTCGAGAGCTGCCCCATCAGCAACGAGGTCCTGCGCCTCTGCTCGAGCGTGCTCGCCCACCCGCTGCCCGCCCTGCTGGCCAGGGGGGTGCCCTGCGCCCTCAGCAACGACGACCCGGGCATGCTGGGCCACGACACGGCCGGCGCCACGCACGACTTTTGGCAGGCCCTCCAGGGCTGGGAAAACCTGGGGCTGGCCGGCCTGGGCTCCCTGGCCGAGAACAGCGTGCGCTGGGCCGCCTTTGAGGACGAGGACGACGCCGCCTGGCTCCGCGGCATCAGGGAGGCGTCCCTGGGCGACGGCGTCAAGGCGCAGCGCCTAAAGGAGTGGGCCGTCGCGTGGGAGGAGTTTTGCCTGTGGGTCGTCACCGAGTACGGCGACCGGTATCCAGACGAAGACGAGGCCGTTGACGCACCGAGGTGACCATGAGTTTTTTTTTTTTTTTTTACACGAGGGCAAGGTATAAAATACACGGCACAATAGAGTAAAAAAAACAGGCAAATCATTTTTCTTTGATGCATTTTACGATGAAAACACAGCTAATATTAAATAGCTAGAGGTTTTCCATGATGTTGGCACAGGCAAACCTTAGCCCGCTGGCATCAATCGCCTTGTTAAAAGGTAACAGCGAAGCGGAAAAGGAGCGGAAAAAAAAAACAAAAAGAAAAAAAAAAGTAGACTGGGTAAAGCCTCCGTCACAGACACACGGTAAATTGAAGCCCAAACCACTAAAGCTACAAACATGCGTCATTACTCAAACACGAAAATCGCAAGATCCACGAGGAGAAGCCAAAAAGAAAAAGAAAAAAAAGATGGTTGATATGCCTTGTTGTGACAAGGCGCATCGGGAATTGAGCCCAATGCGGGGGTCGAACCCGCAACCTTGAGATTAAGAGTCTCACGCTCTACCGATTGAGCTAACCGGGCGGTGGCTCCGATACGGGGAATCGAACCCCGGGCTCGACGGTGACTCGGAGGAAGACAGGGCCTCCTTGAGAGCGTCGGATGTTAGCCACTACACCATATCGGATGTGATCTCTTGTTGTTGGAGGTTGTGTGCCGGTGGCGAGCTTATGAGGGCTTGACGAGGGCTGCATGTGACCGCGGGGTTGCGTGGGCCGGGGTACGAGGGAGGTCTGAGACCACCCGTCTGCAGGTGGTGCGTGGGCCCGTGCATGGGGGATGCCGGGAGGTGCAGACAGGCACCAGAGTGGACAAATGCAGGCAGGCAGAGGCACGGTAGCACAGGCAGGGGACGGCAGTTGTTTCTCAGTGGCATCGTGGTATGATGCAGCCAAGTTCCCGAGGACGCCAGGCGTTAGCTATTACAAAACATCGGATGGCTGCTGGCATGCTGTTGTTGGACAGCGACTTTGCAGTGGCGGGCTCAAAAGTTGTGCGCTTGCTCCACAACGTGGGTCCGAGGAACTTGAGCAAAGGAGCTTTCTCGAGGGTGCCGGTCCGTGTTGACTTATTTCACCACCATGCAAAGCATGCCATGTGTAGGGGAAGTTTTTTTTTCGTGTTGGTCTTGCTATTCTATCGGTGGAACAAGCGGCAAAAAAAAGGATTTTCCTCCAACGATCTGCCACTGTGAGGATGCTGGACGCAAAGGAAGACACCAACTCAAAGAGCATGTGTGCACATCCTTGCTCCAGTGTAGGGGGTATCTAAATGCGTGCTGTCTTGATCCTGCGCCCTCATAAACCCGTAGGCTCTCCCAATGATTGAAGAAAAAGAAGATAATAATACAAATCAACAACGAGAAGGAAGCCAGAACCTACATCAAAGCCAGGTTGATGCTAAGGTGAAGGGACCTTTACTCCTTGGCGGCAGCGTCCGCCTGCTTTTGGAGATCGTGCTCGACGCCGCGCTGGGCCGTCTTGCCGTGGTCGTGCTGGGCCTCGTACTCGGCCTGCTTGGTCTTGTTGCCTGTCACACCGGCGACAGCGCCTCCCACGGTGCCCGACACCCGGTCCGTGACGCCCGAGACGAGATCGCTGGCCTGGCCCTTGGCCTCCTGCTGCTGACCCTCAAGGTTCTGTTGGCGACCCGCCTGCTTGAGTTGCTAGAGACGAGACAAAACATTAAATGTTATCATGCTGCTCAACGCGTAGCCCGCGAGGCAGAGGGATACGGTGCTGTCTGGGACTCACCTCGGATCCGATGATGCCACCGAGGGCCTCCTTAGCTGACCCAACCGTCTGGTTCCACGAGCCGGAAGCCCGGTCGGGGTCGTCCTTGGCAAGACCCTCCGAGGTCGCCGTGAAGCCGGGACCCTTGACGGTAGCGTGCGAGGCGTCGTACTGCAAATGTGTTTGACCCAAAGGTTAGCGCGCAACGACCATCTTATTTCCGCAAAGAGCCTTCACGATCTGCACTCACCTCGACCTGGCCCTTGTCCTGCTTGGCCTGGCCCTCGGCCTTGTCGCCGGTGCTGCCAGTCAGGTTACCCAGCATCTGCTGGGCGGCGCCCGTGACGCTGTCGATGGTCGACTGGATAGTCGAAGTGTTGTTGTTGTTGGAAGACATGGTGACTGCTGGGTGGGTAGATGTCTAGGTAAGGAAGGTGTCTGAACGGAGTGTGCAAAATGCGATGTGTGGTTTGTCTGGTGGTTGGTGTTGTGGTTGGTGTTGTTGGGTGTTCTGGAGAGGAAGTGTGAGGTTCAAGCTGTGGTGGGAGGGAGTCGTCCCTTTATATATACAGGCGGTGCTTCGCTCCCCAGAAGCACTTGGCACAAGCCCGCACCTGCCTTGGGTGTGTTCCGCTTCGTCACATCTTCTTTTGCCCTGGCCCATGCGAGGGCAGGCGGCAGCCTTCCTGGACAGCGGCCAGGCCCGACAAGCTGTCAGACACGACGACACGGTGTGGGAGGGCGCGCTAGGCCACCACGGCTTCGGCCGGCTGCAATGCACGCGTACGGACCTGCCTTGCCCAATCCCTGGCCCTGGTGAGCAGCGCCAGCAAGATGTCGCGCGCGCACTGCGCCGGGCAGGTGAACAGGCGTTGCGCAACGATTGGCCGTTGGTCGCATTTGCTATCCATTGTCGAGAGGCGGGCGATGATGTCATGGATGATGTCACTGCGGCAGCCTCTCCAGCTTCAAACACATGGCTCTCAGTTGCCGTTTGTTTCGGTGCCGCCAAATGCCAAATGCCAAATGCGGCCCGTGGAATTTCGGGAATTTGACCTAGCGCGGCACTCAGACACGTCCCGCTGCCCTTTAGTGGTGCAATGCAGTCCTTGTGAGGCAATTCGCACCAACGTGTGCGAGACATGCTACGTAATTTGACGTGATGAGACCCAGAAAAAATCCCATCGTCTTGGGCAAGGCCTGACACCTGACAGCGCTGTCCTCCCTCGTTTCCGCTGCTCGAACCGTAGACGGAGGTACTGGCAGTTTGTACCTAGGACCAGACAGCACTGCAGAGAAGCAAACCCAGCTACCTGGTTTTCAGATGGCACATGCGACATCATAGGGCAACAAACTGCACTCGACCCATAGCGTCGACCAGGTATATAGCTAGGCATTCATCAGGCTAGGCACGTGTTCGGATTGCTCGCTCGCCCAGGATCTTCCGCAAACCATTCCGCACTCGTCCGACGAGGCGGCGTCATTCTGTACATTTTTATACACGTGAAATGAACGGGCGCCCAACTCGCCAAGCTGGCAGCCCTTTTATTCCACACAAACGAACGCTATACCAAAACAGTCGGAACACACAGGCTCATGAGGTCGCGCCCATCAGTGCTGGCTCCACTGGATGGTGTTAAGGTCAACTCCTTCCTGGACAAGCTCCCAGAGAGGACTGAGCTCCCTGAGGAACGAAACGCGCTCCTGGACCGCCTTGAGAACGTAGTCGATCTCCCTCTCGGTGGTGAAGCGCCCGATGCCGAACCGAATGCTCGAGTGTGCGCTCTCATCGCTGTTTCCAAGCGCGCGCAACACGTAGCTGGGCTCTAGCGAGGCCGAAGTGCACGCGCTGCCCGAAGACAGAGCAATGTCCTTGAGCGCCATGAGCAGCGACTCACCCTCAACGTATGCAAACGACACGTTGACGCAGCCGGGGTAAAAGTGGTTCGGGTCGCCATTCTGGCTAGTGTGCTCCATGGATAGCAGGCCGTTGAGTAGCCTGTCTGACAGGAACTTGATGCGCTTGGAGTCGTACTAGATTTTGGTCGCGGCCGTTAGAACCTGATGTCTCGCAAGGGGTAGAACCAAAACAACATTGCCAAAAACAAATCGCGTAGAATCAGTGTAGGTGCTGTATCTCAACACATTGTGCGTGTCACGGCATTCAGAAAGCCATGCATGTCTAAAAAAAGCATATCATCATAACGCGAGGGCTGGGGAAGAAGGGATACTGGTAAAACCAAGACAGTTGGATCGAAACATACCTCCATCTCACGCTTGGCGATGCGGCACGCCTCGCCAAAACCCACCACCAATGGCGGGGCCAGGGTGCCGCTCCTCAAGCCACGCTCCTGTCCTCCGCCGCTGATTATGGGGTCTAACCTAACTCTCGGCCTCCTGCGCACATAGCAGGCTCCAATGCCCTTGGGGCCGTAGATCTTGTGCGACGATATGGACATCAGATCGATGTTCATGGCGTTGACGTCGAGCGGGATCTTTCCAACGGCCTGGGCGGCATCCGTGTGGAAAAAGACCTTTTTCGCCCGGCAGAGCTTTCCAATCTCCTCGATCGGCTGGATGACACCAATCTCGTTGTTGACGGCCATGATGCTGACAAGGGCGGTCTCGGGCCGTATGGCGGCCTCAAGCTCCTTCATGTCGACCAGGCCGCTGTTCAGGACTGGCAGGTACGTGACCTCGAAGCCCTCGTCCTGCAAGTGCCGACAGCTGTCCAGCACACACTTGTGTTCTGTCTGAGTAGTGATTATGTGCTTCTTCTTCCCGGACCTGCCGAAGAACCTGGCCACACCCTTGACACTCATGTTGTTGCTCTCGGTGGCGCCGCTGGTGAAGATGATCTCCTTGGGGTCGGCGCCGATGAGCGAGGCAATGTGTGACCGGGCGTCCTCGACGGCCTTGTCTGTCTCCCAGCCGTAGGCATGGGTCCGCGAGTGCGGGTTGCCGTAGACGCCGACGAAGAAGGGCATCATGGCGTCCAGGACACGCGGGTCGACGGGTGTCGTCGCCTGCATGTCGAGATATATTGGGCGCTGTCCTTCTTCCATGACAGCCGCGCCCTTGAGTATCTCTGTCGAGCTAGCGGGTTAGCGTCTCCTTGCGCGATGCTCCGCCACAAGCCGTCGGTGATCCTGGGGGGCCTCTTACCAGCCATGGGCGAGACAGTGACGCCGTCGCCCGATTCCATCGCCAGTCCTGCCTTCTGGAAATCCTTCTTGTCCAGATGGATGGCCGTCTCTATCTTTGCCTCGGAGACCTGGGCACTGTCCCGCTTGGTCTCCGACACATATGTCCTAGCCGGCGCAGCGCGAAGCTGGGTGGCCGCCGCCTTGGACACCCGCCTGGCGGCCTGCCTCGAGGCCGTAGGCACAGAGGGCCTACCAGCCAGGCGCGAGGCCTGCCTCAATGCCGACGATGCTAGCGTCGACATGGCTGTGTGTGGGGGATGGAGAGAGGGTTGGAAGGGGATGAAAGGCTTCGTCTGGGAAGCGCCGACGAGCGCCTGCTTCGTGATTGGAATTTTGGACGCTTCCCTTTTTTTTCTCTTCTCGGGATGCGGCTTTGACCAGTGGGCGGGGCTGCTCGGCTGTGAGGGTCGGCCGAGGTGGCGTTTTCTAATTGTCAGCAATTCCCTGCGTAGGAGACGGGCTAGTCCCAGAACGGTAGTAGCTTCTGTCGAGCTATATCCTGAATCGGTCTAGCGGGAGCTCACACGGAGCAGAACTCGGACTTACCGGGGCAGCTCATGTTCTTGATTGGCCGCAGGGCCCGAGGAGGAGCCACCACTCTGGGCTTTTGCCCCGCCACTACCCTGGCTCCATTTTCAGGACTGGGATTTTACGGCGACCGCAGGCTCGTGGATGAGAGAGGCAGGTGCACACGTACCCATCCATTGGGAGACGGGTTTCGTCGGCAGCCTCAAAGAGTGACGTGATGGCCCTCGCTACTGGGCCTGCGCCCGAGGTTCCCCGCCAAAGCACCGCTAGGAGCAGCCGGTTCGTGCTCGATGGCGAATGCTGTTTGCGCAACGCGCCTGTTGCCGGGATGAGTTACGTTTGATGTTTGAGATGGTCCTGTCACCCGCAAGACACATGCTTTCCTGGTGAATCAGGCTCCCGCATTCCTCCAGCATCCCTGATCCGCCTGCCTGGCCGTGCTGCACGAGCTTGCGCGGCTGTTCAGCGCTGGGCCCGGCACCAGCCCTGCCTGCCCACTCTAGTTTAGGCAAGGTACCTTGTATGTACGTAGCTGCCCTGGCACGTCGCATTCCCTGCCGCCCGCCCGCGTGGAAGATTCGAGCCAGCAGCCCTAGCAGGTAATCCCCAAGCGCAGCGGTCGACTGACTGCCTCAGCCGCAGCTCCTTCGTCATCGCCGCCAGGGGGGAGGGGGGAGGAGCTGCAGCCACAAGGCCAAGCAAGCCGGCGCGGGGGGCTCAGCCACTGAAGGCGTCACCAGCGCTGGGCATGACTTCCAACTCCACCAACAAAGAATCGCCGCACCCCTCCGCAAACCCGCGCTCCTTGCCTCTGCTTTTTCCCGCCAGCAATTTCCTCCTCGCCGTCGTAATCCGTCCCGCGAGCGCACACCCACCTGCCTGCCCGGAGGACAGCCGACACGATGAGTTTCAAGGGCTTTACCAAGTCACTAAGCCGGGTGAGTAGGCCCAACGCCCCCCGTACTTGGACCCCCCGGCTTATCCGGATGCGCGCCCGTCGCGGGAGTCGCAAGCCCCCAGGCCTCTACCATACCGCGTGTCGATGTGTGCAGGCGACGGCAGCGGGCAGGGCGGGCCGGAGGAGCAGCAGGCGGGCGATTGACGCAGATGGACTGGCTTGTGCTGACCAGCCGGCGGCGGCGCATTCTCGCAGGCGCCACAACAATTCAGGTCCAAATTCAACATCGGCGAGCACACCAAAGATGCCGTCTACATCGATGCCGAACGCCGCTTCCAGGAGCTCGAGACGGAGACCAAGAAGCTGCACGATGAGAGCAAAAAGTACTTTGAAGCCATCAACAACATGCTCAATCACCAGATCGAGTTCTCCAAGGCCATGACGGAAATTTACCGGCCCATCAGCGGGCGCATGTCGGATCCTTCGAGCATGGAGATCGAGGGGAGGCACGAAGGCATCAGGGCGTGCGAGGAGTACGAGGCCGTGGTCAAGGACCTCCAGGAGACGCTGGCGCCCGAGCTGGAAATGATCGAGAGCAGGGTCATCCGCCCCGCCAACGAGCTGCTCGACGTCATCAAGGTCATTAGGAAGGCCGCCGTCAAGCGCGAGCACAAGCAGCTGGACTACGACCGCCACCGCGCCAACCTCAAGAAGCTGCAGGACAAGAAGGAGAAGACGATGAAGGACGAGAAGGCCATCTACAAGGCCGAGGGCGAGGTGGAGCAGGCGACCCAGGAGTTCAACTACTTCAACGACCTGCTCAAGGACGAGCTACCAAAGCTATTTGCCCTCGAGCGCGAGTTCATCCAGCCCCTGTTCCAGTCCTTCTACTACATGCAGCTCAACATCTTCTACACGCTGCACGAGAAGATGCAGCACTGTGATATTGGCTATTTCGACCTTACCCTCGACGTCGAAGAGGCCTTCCACAAGAAGCGCGGCGACGTCCAGGAGCAGGCCGAGAAGCTCTCTATTGTCCGCTTCAAGACCACCGGACGCCCGCGCCCTCCCAGGTACGGCAACAAGCCCGCGCTCGAGGCCCCCAAGCCTCAGGGCCTGCTCACGGCCGGGCCCTCGGCCTCCTCGCCAGCGCCAACGGCAACAGCAACGAGCCCAGCACCAGCCAAGTCTCCCTTCCTCGCACCTCAACCGCCCCAGGCGGCCGAGCAGGCGGCCGAGAACCCACCGCCCCCTTACTCACCAGGGCTGAAGAGCCCTGGAGCGGCGGCCCTCGCAGCCGCTGTTGCCAACAAGCCGAAGCCGAAGCCACCGCCGGCCATCAAGCCGAAGCCCAGCAGGTTAGCCGGCGCTCCCGCAGCCGAGACGGTCACTGCATTGTACGATTACGCAGCCACACAAGAGGGAGACCTGAGCTTCAAGGCCGGGGACGTCATTACTATTGTGACCCGCACGCAAAATGCCAACGAGTGGTGGACGGGCAAATTGAATGGGAAAACTGGGCAGTTTCCAGGTAGGTCTTTTCGATCTTTGCTTCCTTGGACACCAGCTTTTGGGGAGAAATTGGCCAGAGTACAACGGACGCTGACACTATACCGTGCAACAGGCAATTATGTGCAGCTGGGCGGCTGAGGGTGCAGTTGATGGGGATAAGCCCCCGTCGCGCTGTTGAGGCCGTTGGTCATACCGTTTACGCAGTGTATACCACGGGACGCTCTGTATAATGTTCTGTATGGGGTGGGCAGCTTTTACCTGACGACGGTTTTCTTTCTTTTTTTTTGCTTGATGTATTAGCCCCAAGTCGTTCCAGGGATAAGAGGGTTCATAAAGGCGTTCGTTAAATACCTATTGGAGGCTCGCACGAATGGCGTCAGGCGAGGCGTAGTCTGTTCGAGGGCGACGGAGCGTTAGGATAGAGAAACACGTTGCCTCTGGTTCGCCTATAAATGTCACCAACCTACTCAACTACCTTCCAGAAATCCAAACAGAGACAAAGATGTCATTTGATGAATGCCTGATGCTCTGAGCTAAGAAATCGGGCATCAGTGGCATACCGCCCATTGATAGCGAGCGGGTTATAAACCAAGCGCGAGTGACAGACGTTACGACCCGCAACACAGGCTTACTTGAAGATGATTCGATTGTGCATACCAAAGCCCAGCTGGGAAGCGCACAAAATATAACCCTACTAGCCGATCTACGCTGACAAGACATACGCACACTGTATACGAGGCACATCGGCAACAAGTTTCTGCAGGAGGCCTCCGCGGTGGAGTAGCTGTCTGTCGTCGTACCAGAACGAGCCCGTGCTGACCATGGCATGCCATCGCCTTCCGAAGCCGGGAACAAGGCAGCATGAAACCCGCTAGCATCTCAAGGGAGGTTTTTCTTTTCGAGCATGTATCGACCTAGACCTCAACGTCTGTTTTGAAAGGTGGTGTGCTGAAGAAGCTCGGGATTCGCCAGATGCTCTTTTTTTTCAATGTCAGAACCCACAGAAGGCCAGGCTATCAACCTTGGAGCCCAGATAGCGGGCACTACCATCACGGGGCTCTTCCCATGCACTGCACCCACCCGTGCCACCTCACCTTTGCCGCCCGTCGCCCCCCGGCAGCGCCCCTCTCCACCCCTTCCCCTCATGCCCCCTCACACAGCCAGTCCCCGCGCGGCGATCACATATAAGCCGGGCGTCGTCGAAGAAAGGTCCCCTGCGCGCGCCCATTGCGTTCTAGAGGCTCAAAACAGCGCCTGACACGAAAGGTAGGCTCGACCGTGCGTCCTTGGCATGCGGGCTTCATGCCGCATGGCGCGGCTGCGTGGCACGCACGCGGTACCGCGCATGCCGAGAGGGGAGGAGGAGGAGGAGGAGGAGGAGGAGGCTGAGGAGGCCAAGTCCCGTGGGTCCCCAAGCTGCTCCGAGGCAACGGCCCATGCAGGCTGCTGTGAGCCTGACCACGCTCTTGAAACGTCCGAGTTTTTCCCTGCACGCACGTTAAAAAAAAAAGAAAGCAACAGCTCAGGTCGGGTTACAAGATGTGCCTGCGCCGTTTCAGTTACGCCATTCCAACCAAGACAAAGCCGGGGCTACATATTCTGTGCAACACGTGCGCAAAGCCAAGTAAATATGAACCGTCATAGGTAGGGGAGAGAGCGAGAGATGAGGGATGGCTGGGCTCATGACGGCAGGCTGCCGCGGCTTAATTTCGAATCAAAAACAGACACATCGGCTTTGGGGGACCACAAAGTAAGGTGTATGTAGATATCCACTGGGCTCGTTACAACCCAATGGCCCGAGGGACCAAGTATCTATCTAGGTCTAGCTGGGACATGCCCGGCGTGCTTATTTGAAGGCTGGAGGAAGGAAAAAAAATATGGAACCGAAAAGACCAAAAGGAGGCGACGGCCTTACCCTGGTCCACGCGGTTCGCCATTTTGAGGGGTAGTCGAGAGAGCCTTGTCCAGCCGCAGCCAACCCAAGCCTCGCTTGTCATTGCCCCATCGTATTCTCGTCTCTCCCGCACGCGGTTATTCCCGCGAACCCATGGGTCACGAGGACTTTTCTCCCTCCGGGACCCTTGCTCCCGGCGAGGCATACTGGGTATTTCAGCCCCCGAGGCCCCACGCCCGAGGCAGATTTTTTTTTCTTTTCCCTTGCTCTGCACCTCATTCTTGACCGAGGACGCCAGAGCAGGGGGTGGAGGGGTTTGATGGACGACCTTTCAGGGGGCGCTGCCGAAGCCCAGTCCCGCGTCTGTCTGCGCTTCCTCCGAGAGCGCAACACCCCTTACCCGGCTCTGCAAGAGGTCTGGGCTTGGTCCGTTTCTTTATCCGCCGTTGCGCACCTCGCCGCATTCGTCTCTCGCCCAGAACAGCACCTGCGGAAAGAGAGGGGGGAGGGGGATCCACTCATCCGCGAATATCAAAAGTGCAGATCTGAGAACATATTACTAGTTTTTGCTTCTTTCCGACCCCAAAAAGCACAATCACCAGACAGCTAGCGCAGACTGCAATGCACCTGCAATGTAGCAGCGGTGGAAAGTAGAGTGCGACTTTTCGCCCTGCCCTGCCCTTGCCAACCAACCCTCATGCCGCGAAATGAAACCCCTTCTGGATCGCGCTGTACATTGGAGGTTCGGGCCAGATCCACCCCGGCCTCTGACTCGCCTCTGCGCCTGTGAGCATCCCATCCATCGAGCAACTGTCGGGTCCTGTCCCCAAGGCAGACGACGTCAGGCTATCGTGATGGCCCCACACTTCCCTGCTCTTTCCCTTGTCCGATGTTGCCAGAGGCACTTGCACTGCTGCTGGGCGGCCCTCCACTGAGTCGCCATGCATGTCGGGCGTCAATCCTGCACCACTGGATAGTGGCCCGTGACGATCTGCGGCCATTATCTGGCACTCGTTGCCAGAGGCCCCTCTCCAGGGCCTGACTCCTCGCAGCCTGATCGAGGGGTCAAACGACACAAAGACAATGGTCTGGCTGTTCTCGCCAGCGGCGTAGCACAGTGACCTGTCGTCCCACGTCGACGAGACCCCCCCTCGATGCCCAGGCGGGCTGAGGATGCTGTAAAGCTTCTCGAGAGCCGCCGTGCCATACTGCTGCTCCCAGTGCGTCGGTGGCCAGAGCACAATGTCTGATGCTTTGTACTGTCTGCATATCTCGTTCTCCGGGTACGAGGGGTTGCTCGGGAGCTTCAGAGATGATCCTTCAAGCTCAACCATCTCCGACTCTAAGCGAAGATGTCTCGATCCCGCTCTGAACCGTAGTCTCTGCTTTTGATAGGGGTCAGTCGGCAAAGGGTCGTTGACGAGATCCATATAGCTCTGGCACGACGGGTGGTAGGATAAGACGAGCGAGTTGTTTATAGTAAACGTCCAAGGCGTCGAGGCATCATCGCCGGGATGGACGTTGTGAGGGGATCGAGCGTGGGATTCTGTCGATTCCGACTTTGCAGGGTTGTGGAGATGACTGGATGACGTGTCGAGGCCAGAGCCCGAGGACATCCTCCCGCGGCCGTCCTCTGAAGAGTTTTGCTCGCCCTCGTCTTGAAACAGAAGCTCGGTCGAGTAGTAGGTCCGGCGACTTTTGCTGCTTGCGTTTATCCACTCTTTGCGGCCCTCAACCACGGTCAAAGCACCGGTGGATTCGTTCTTGGTGAGCCGCAGAAAGGTCCAGCGGTCATCAATTGGTCCTTCGGCGTGAAGCCTGCGCCACGTCTCCTCGGGCTCGACGGACTCGATGTTCCGCGGCTTGGGACGGTCGACGGGAAACCGAAGATATGTGTAGTACGAGGTCCAGGCGATCTCCTCGCGCTCAAACAGGGCCTGGTTTGCGACGCAATAAAAATGCCCATCGATGATTTCGAAGCAGATATTGGTGCCCACCTCGGAGCCCACAATGTCGGTCAGGCGAAGTTTGTGTTTGAACCAAGTCTCTTCGAGCAGATTGCAGCCACGCATCTCCCAACGGCGGTGGCCGGTGTCCGAGGTGTCAGTGTGTGTGCCATAGTAAAGAAACTTGTCGTTGTTCCGAGCGATGAGTTTGCGTGCTGATTCCAGGGCGTGGCTAAAGACGCGGCCCTTGGCCAGGTTGACCACGACAATCCAGGCAGGCAGGGATCTTTTCGGGCTGTAGCGACATGTTACAAAGCCGTGTGAGTAGTGAATTAGCTTGAACTCGCCGGTAGGACCCTCTCTAGGTGCTGGTAGGCTGGGATCTGCGCTCAGAAGGGCGGGGACATCGAGAACAGTCTCCCGGGTTGCCGAGTTGACCAGGTCGAGCACTCGCAGCCGGCCCTCGCTCAGATAGCAGAGAACTCCGTCCGCGTAGACAAAGGACTCGGCAGTTTCCGACACCACGGCGACAAGATACGGCGATGCCGACGAGACGGCAGCCCTGCGCTTGACTAGTTTGCGTAGCCCTCGCGCGTATTGCTTTGTTTTGCGAGCCGACTGAGTTTCATGTGCTGACGGCACTCGCGACTGTCACATATCTGATCAGCTAGGGTCTCTTGAGAGGTCGGGCGAGACACCGAGGAGGAGGAAAAGAAAAAGGAAGAAGGCCAGGACAATCCACCAACCTCGAGGAGCCTTCTGCATATGTTATCGTCTCGGACGAGCGTCTGGAAGTGACGGCAGGACAAGGAGAGACTGGCAAAGTCCTCCAGATCCAGGTCTTGCACAATGTACGAGATTACCTCCCATGGCAGACGACGGATGGACATGGCGCGAGGGATGCGCCGTAGTTGCCTGGTGTGCTCGGGGCCAAGCGGGCATTGCAACAGGGGAGAGAGTGATGGCGCGATATGGGACCGGCTCTATACAGTCCAGAAAGGCGGGAACAGCGGGCGTAGAAATAGTAAGGGGACCAAGGAGGGTCTCGAGTGAGCAGGGGTGAGCGAGGCGGCTCAACACAGAAAGGCCAGGATGTGTGGTTCGGCAAGGCTCTAGGTCTAGTGCGAGCCCTCGATTGCCATTAGATCATGAACTAATACCTATGTGTGAATGGACCAGGGCTTGCGCAGAATGGCTGCGAGGGGCTTGCTAATCTAGGGCGCAAGGAAAGAGAGTGTGTGCAGGGGCCGCCAGAGGATCAAGGGGCAAGGTGAGCCATGGGGGGAAAACGGGGGTCTGGCAAGTCTCGGTGCAAAGGCTTAGCCGCACTTGGCTCCTGCCGCACCTCTCGCCCACCTTGACGCGATGGCCTGCGACTGGACGCTGTAAACCCATGGCAGCAGCTGAGGCAGGCAGCCCCTCATTGGACCGAGCGCAAGAGCGAGTGTGGTGCTTGTTGAGCAGACACATTGCCAGTGCGTCACATCAACCCCCGTAAGAGGCTGTCAATCCAACGTCAATCCAATCTGGGGCACCCAGCGGGGGGGGCTTGGATGTGGTGCGGGTGCAAGCGGGCCTGCTGAAAGTTGCGGCTCTGTTGTTTGCTTGAGGGTGTGGGCACCGAGCGATGTGGTTGGTCAGCCGGAAGCGGGGCCATATGTTCATCCCCTCGGCCAGCCGGCGGCCCCCAGCCTCCTGCCATTTCAAGCAGGACTTTCGCCAGGAATGAGGCTCTGCGCGAAATAGCCCTCCCCCTCCCAGCTTCTGCCTAGCGACCGGCCGTGTACAGCACGGGCGACAAACCAGGTCTAACAGCCGCAGGCCCGCGCTGTGGACCCCTTTAGGCCCAAAGTAGACATTGCTGAGCCGTCGATGGATGGCTGGGCAGAGCCTGCACTTAATTTCCCGCCACAACCACGCGCCCGTCTTGTTTTTGAGGTTTTGAGCCGCATCGTACCTGGAGGACGGCGGTGCCCACCATGGATTCCGGCACCTCGGACTGCCTTGCTCGGAGTTAATCGTCAGATATGGGCAAGGATAGTTGGGACTGTGCATGGGTCGCAACAGCTCCACTGTCGCATGGGTCACGCGCTGGACGTGGAGCCACCCATCCGCCGCCTTGGGTGGTCGAGGTGACCTGGTGGCATCAGCTCGGTGTGCCTGCCCCATCACACTAGGCCCGTCTGCCGTAATGGGTTCGTGATGGTCTATATTCCCGTTACCTTGCATGGCATACTGGTCACGAGAGCTGACTGTTGGGTCCGCACGATTGGTTCACAAGTCCGACGCAGTTGGGGAAGGCTGACGACCTCGATGGGCCACGCAGAGCCGCATCCGTCCAGACCCTCGTTGTCCCCCCTACCTGCTCTTTTCTAGCGAGAATGCAGGTGCCTCCTCTCCCATGAGGATGTCAGTTTTCGTTTCTTGTGCTCAACTCAGGGCGCTGGCCCTCCTCATGCTTCATCGCCACCGCCGTTTGCACATACCGATCCTATACGGGCCACCTACACAGCATTGCTACTGTCGATCGCATCAGGAGACAACCCGAAAGCACAAGACCATTCGGTCTTGTTACACAAACGAGCAAAAAGCAACAAGCTCATGGACGTGTGGATTGGAACCCCTCACTGCGAAGGATGCTACTTTCCCCCTTGCAAACTCGGCAGCCTTTCCTCGGCGTCACGCTCCTCGGACAATATGCGTGTCTAATGTTGAGAACACAGTCTCTTCATGGTGGACGCCCGCTGACTTCTGCCTTGTTTTTGGAGGGCATGGCTTGGATGCGCTCTTCGCTACCCAAGGCACACGGCATCACACCGCCTCTAGGCCAATGGGCTGTGCAGGTATAGGTGCTATGTTTAACCATTGGTCCTGTCCAGGAAGCGGTCACCTCGAGAACAAATCAGGTCAGGTGGCTGTGTGACAGGGTAGATTGTTGGTCCGAGGGAATTTCAGCTGCCCAACAAATTTTTGCTCCGTGCGACCAGGACGGGACTCGAAAAGATTAACACCTGCTAGGGAAGTTTTCTCGACTTTTCTACATGGCCTCCTGGCCCGCAAGGATTCAGAGTTCATCTCCGCCCAGCTAGTCATCTCCCCTTGCCGCTCTCGTCTTGGAGCCGCAGATAAGTTATGGTGGCTCTTGGTGGTAATATCACAGCCAGGCAAGACCTCTGGTCCATCGTGTATATGAACAAATCAAGATATAGTGCTGCCTCGTCCTTGCCGACAGCCCTCGGTGCGCCAAGATCTGTCAATGCAAACGGCTGAATCGGACATTGTGTTGCACTGGCACAAAGACAGCCTGGCTGTGGCGGTCTCGGTGTGTTGGCCACCCGGGGGGCAAGCTAGGTCGGTCCGACTTTATTGCTCGTCGACGTTGAGACGCTTCTTTGCTTGCTCTAGCTGTCTATCTTAGTTTGGGTTTCCAATCCGGTTCCTCCTCTCGTATGCTTATTCTTAATCGCGTAGCCTCTTCCCTGCCGCTGGCTTCACTCGAAACTGGGCCTCGCCCGAACTCGGTCGGGAAACCTCCAAAGCCAGTCGGGCTCTGGACGTCACGAGACGAACACCGCCTTGGGAATTGCGACAGCAGCCGAATGAAACCTACCCACGTTGCCGCATATCGGCAGAAGATTGCGCACTAAAACTTACTTTTCTGCCCTTGCCGCCTGCCAAGGCGGACAGCGCGGTCTCGAGTACTGTAGGCTGGGGGCTAGAAGAAGCAGGCTGAGAGGTGTGCAAGGGGTCTTGCCTTGCCGAGCAGGGCATCCGACCGTAAGCCACGCCCTTCGACACACAGCGGCAGGCTGCAGAAGGCGGGCACCCTTGTCAGCAATGCCTTCTCTGCGCCCTTCCGATAAAGGGCGTGAGACCGACGCCCGCCAGAGCCTCAGGGGGGAGCCCACAGGCGACCCAGGGACATACCGGGCGAGCCGACGGTGGCGGGCTGAATGGCCAGGCCAGCAAACCCCGCCAGCCGCCGCTCTGATTGGACCGCTCATAGCCCCGAGCAAAGCGCCCGAGTCGCTGCAGGCGCAGCTCGAGCGAGAGCCAAGCAGCCGAATCACGTTCGCCTCAATTAAAAAAACCTCCGCGACACTCGCAGGCCAAGCTAATATATCAACACTAATTGCCAGTCGCCAAGGCAGAGCAAATAGCGTGGCGCCATGTCTCAAGAGGGCCCTGTCGGCCTTGGCGCCGCCGCCGACGACGTCACCGTCGACACCGTCCTCGAGGTCCGCACTGGCAAGATGCGGGCCTTTGAGGGCATCAACGTGCAGACAGGGATTTTCAAGTCGCCCCATGACTGCGCCGTGCAAGTCAGCGAGATGGGCCTCGAGGGCGACGAGCACGACTACACTTTCCACGGCGGCGTCGACAAGGCCGTCCATGCCTGTGAGCGGGGAGCGGCCTCGGCGTCCAATCTCGACGCACAAAGCTCAATCTAATGAGCTTTTTTTTTCTCTCTTTTTTTTCCTCCTCTCCCCCCCGCCCGAGCGCGCGCGAAACTGACGTCAAGCCTTTTTTCTTTTCTTACTGGCAGATTGCTCGGCGCACTATGCCAGCTGGCAGGCCGAGTTCCCCGCGTCGGCGGAGCTCTTCACGCCGGGGGCGTTTGGGGAGAACCTGGTGCTGTCAGGCATGAGCGAGCGCAGCGTCTGCATCGGCGACGTGGTGGAGGTCGGGCCCGAGCTGCTGCTGCAGGTGTCGCTGCCGCGCCAGCCCTGTTTCAAGCTCAACCACCGGTTCCGCATCAAGGACTTTGCCCCAAACACGTGGCGGCTGAGCAGGACCGGCTGGTACTACCGGGTGCTGCGGCCGGGCAAGGTCCGCGCCGGCGACGCCGTCCGCCTCGTGGAGCGCCGCCACCCCCGGTGGACCATTGAGCGGGTGCAGGAGTACCTGCACCGCGACCCGGGCAACGCCGCCATGAACGAGGAGCTCGCACAGATACGCGAGTTTGGCGAGGAGTGCGCCGGCGCCTTTAGGCGGCGCGTGGCCAAGCAAAGGGCGAGGGAGCGGAGGGCGCAGAGGGCGGCGGCCGGGGAGGAGGGGGAGGAGGAGGAGGAGGCCCGCCGGTGGCGCGAGTTCCGCGTCGTAGAAAAGAAGCGGCAGACGTCGCGCATAACGTCCTTTGTCATGGAGGCGGTCGAGCCCGTCGAGGACCCGGAGCTGCAGCCCGGGTCGCACGCGAGGATCAGGCTGGGCAACGGGCTGGTGCGCGCCTACTCGGTCGTGGGCGGCACGCTCAACCGGTTCGAGGTCGGCGTGGCCCTCGGCGAGAGCAGCCGGGGCGGGTCGAGGTACATGCACGAAACCCTGGCCGAGGGCGACGCCGTCGCCGTCGGCAGGTTCACGGCGGGCGTCCCGCGCGCCCCGTCGGCGAGCAACCACGTCTTCGTGGCCGGCGGCACCGGCCTCACGGCCTTCCTGGGCATGGTGGAGGCGATGCGCGACATCCACCTCAGCGCCACGCTGCACTACGCCGTGCGCTCCGCCGCCGACGTGCCCTTCCGCGAGCGCGTCGACGCCCTCGCGGCCCGCGACGGCGCCCTCGTGCTCTACGCCGGGGACCAGGGGCGCAGGCTCGACATCGCGGGAATCGTGCGCGCCCTGCCCTGGAACTCGCAGCTCTACTTTTGCGGGCCGCGCCGCATGATGGACGAGGCCGTGCTTGTGACCCGCGCCGCCGGGCTGGCCGAGGGCGAGGTGCACTTTGAGGCCTTTGAGGCGGACGTCTCGGGCGACCCCTTTGAGGTCGTCGTTTGGAGAAGTGGTGGCGGCCAGGGGGCCGCCGCCAAGGAGGGGGAGGAGGCGCAGCAGGCCACGACGCTTCAGGTAGGCGCCGACGAGACGCTGCTCGAGGTGCTGCAGAAGAGGTTCGGGACCGACGAGGTGGCGTCGAGCTGCGAGGTCGGCAACTGCGGGACCTGCAGGATCCGCTTCAGGCAAGGGCAGGTCGACCACCGCGGCACAGCAATGACGGAGGCCGAGAAGGCTGATTACATGCTGTCGTGCGTCAGCCGAGGCGTGGGCAGCATCGTAGTCGAGATTTGAGGCAGGCGGCCCCCCCCTTGTCATGACAGGGCGCGCTTCCGCTTTGGGTAGCTTTTGCCAATGCCTAGCGACTTGGCCGGGACGGCTGAATATACGCCTCACAGTCCCGTGTTCCACCTTTTTTCTTGGCCCAAAGCTGCCGACACGAGGCTGTGCCCCGTCTGCCTCCTCTTCCTCTGTTGAAAAAGGGCCTCTTCCCTCTGCTGTCCTGTCTTTGGTCTCGATGTATAAGCCGCAGATCCTTCTCCTTGATTCTCGCATCATCTCATCAGGCCTTGGATCCAGTGCTGCCCCGAGTCACACGCCTTACACGATATATCCCGCCGCTTCTCTCGCTGCCATCCAGAACATCATTCTTTTGCACAACTTGAAAGCCACGCACGATAAATGGTTGTTCCAGTCGTTACTCTTGAGCATCTGCCATTTTCATCTCTTCACATCTCCACCGCTACCAACTCACCAAAGGCTTGTGAAACACGATACTTCCAGGCAAAGAATAATACACGGTCGATTGAAAGTTTTTCAAGCCCAATCCCTGAGCACATAACGCCATCTGACCCAAATATCTAAAACTCATGACCCATAACCCATAACCCACGCACGCTATGCTCCGTTATGTTTTTTTCCCCCATGGAAGCCTCTTTTGTGCATGAGCCTCAGATTTCCGTATGTTTTTCGTTGTTGCCAATCTCCAATTTTCTTTGGGAATTATTTTTTCTGATTCTTTTTCTTCCTCTTGTCACAGACAGCAGGCTTTTCTACTCAGCCAGACTTGCCGGGTCGCCTATCACCGCCGACCCAGAAGACGACTGCAATGGAACCAACCACGCACCAGAGCGAGATGACCCAGGTGTAGGTGCCCCAGCCTGCGTTGGCGACGATGTAGCCGCCCATGAGGCTGCCGCACGTCTCGCCGAGCGCATAGAATGTGGTAAAAAGGCCATACTGTTGCACAGCAAAGTCAGCAACTGCCATGCCGTGCACGTGCATTTCACGCAACAAATTCCAAGAATGGTCACTCACAGCAGCACCGTACACGCCCTTCTCGCCCCAGATTCCGGGCTCTGCGGCCTCGGCATCCTGGATTGCGTACGTGATCTCGGCCATCATGGGCTGGTTTCACGGCCAGGTTAGTCAGGGCGTTGGACCGGGAAAGTGTGTGGCCGCCCAATGAGAAGGGCGATGGATCAACTCACCGAGTCAGCCAGTCCCATGGTGACGCCCAGAAAAGTCAAAAGCGACACCAGGATGGCCTTGTGGCCCAGAGTGCTGTCACCCTCGGCGAACCTCAGGCAGACAAGGACCGGGATGGAGAGAAAGAAGCCCGCAAACGAGGGCCATTTGGCGCCATACTTGTCCGAAATTGCGCCTATCCTGCATTCCGGGAAACGGGCCGCGTTAGAGGTGAGGCAAAAGGATGAGAGAGCGCTGCGGGGGCGGCAATGGGACAGAAGCTTACACCGGTGACAACAGGCTCGGCAGCATGGCCGCGAGTAGGACGAGCCCAGCTGCGGTCGAGTTCCACTGGTACGTGTTGTTGACGAACAGCGGGACCGTGACCTCGAGCGAGACGATGACGGCCGCGTGCACGGCAACTCCCGTAAGGGCGGCAAGCATGCGCGGGGACTTGATGAGCTGGACATAGCGGTGGTTCTTCAACGACCTGGGCCTCGCTAGCTCGGGCACGGAGGCCGAGGACAAGGACGAGCCCCGCGTTTCCGCGATGGGGCTCAGTCCGATCTTCTTCTCCTGCTCGCCAGCGGACTCGGAACCAGACGAGATCCCCGACTCGTAGTCGGACTGGGCCTCGGCAGGGAGCCACTGGGCGGCGTGGCGCTTCTCGATCATGAGCAGCCGAAGAACGATGTCCAGGATGATGAGGGCAAAAGCGACATAGTAGACGGAGTAGTATCCGTGCGCCTCATACAGGGCGCCGCCGACGAGCGGGGAAACAAGGAGGCCGCCCGAGAGAGCGACGCTGACATAGCCCATGAAGAGGCCGATGTTGGGGCCGGCCGTATCAGCCAGCAAAGCGAGCCCGACACTCCAGACGATGGCGGCGCTCAGGCCCTGCAGGACACGACCGACGGCCAGGACAGCGATGTGGCGGCCCAGGCACAGCATCAGCGTCGAGCCGAGAAGGGCGACCAGGCCGGCGAGCATGGGCCCGCGGCGCGACGAGGACTTGTCGGCATATGCGCCGGCAAGGGGGCTGGCCAAGAAGAGGGCACATGAGAAGCATGCGGTAAGGATGGAGTTCCATTCCTGTGTGTTGTTGTGTCTCTCGACGTCAGCCATGGGAGATCATCACGGCATGCATACGAGCATGGCTGTGGCACTCTTGCTTGCTTGCTGGCCTGCTTGCTGGCTTGCTTGCTGGCTTGCTTGCTGGCTTGTGTAATGATGCGTTTGCATACCTGGCGTTGGCTCTCGGGCACTCCCGTCTGGGGGGCTATGGCCAAGGGAATGACAGGCAGGATCAGACCGTAGAGGAACGAGTCGATAAAGACGGCCAGGACGACGCAGGCGAGGATGAAGTTTGTGTGGGACCGGATGTGGAGGAGAAAGGGGGGCTTGGCCGTGCTTGACGGCTGCGGCGTATTCGGTTGATTGGACATGTTGACTCTGTGGCGGTTGGGATTCTGGGCTCAGACATTCGCTCGGGCGTCGTTCAGAGCTGGGGCAGCACGGTAGTAGGACTGGTGCGCGACAACGGACAGGTGGTGGCCGGCTTGGCATGAGCTCGAGGAGTTTCGTCTTTCCGAGATGTGACTGGAAGAGCGACGGGCGTCCCTTATACGCGCTCATGTATTCCGGCCTCGCGCGGCGGCATGGCCGGTTCCAGATGGGCAATCAGACCAGGAGCGACTGACTAGCTGCCGACCTCGATGGATCGATGGACACGCCCAGAGCTGAGTGGCGGCAGCAGGACAGCGTGGGCGCCTCGGGCACCGAGCGAGCATCGACGGGGCCGGGATGGCGGCCGTCGAGGCCAGTCCCATGTCGAGGCCACACTGACACGAGCATGACACCGGTCATTCAAACATCGGCGCAGACTTTGGAGGTCCATATTGCGAATCCTCGGCATCCGATGGGGGTTCGGTGGGAGGCGAAACAGAGTGGATCCTGCCCAAGTTCGTCTCGTCCCATCCCGAGGGAAGCATCGCGCGCGCGCAATAGGGACGGTACGTACCGGCCGCGGGCGGGCAGGACGTACCGCGGCACGCGTGGGCGCAGGGTGTGTGCTGGACCATGGAGCCGCGGCCAGGCAGGGGTTTCAAGTATGTGTGTATGTGTGTGTGCCTCCTCTGTCTTGCACAGCACGGCCGGGAAGCGTGGGCTCCGGCGAGGTGTGTGGCTAGAGCCAGAGCCAGAGCCAGCCGACACCATTCGAGGGCGGCCGTTGGGCGCCCTCGAGGCAGCAGGGGCACCGAGCCGTGCGGGCGATGGCGCCACGGCTGGGCGCCGTTCGAGGGATAGCACCCGGATATTGGCCCCAATCGAGGGCAGACGCGACTGACGCCATTGCTGGGCGCTGGGGCACTATGGCTGCGACGGCCACTGTGCGGCTAAGGCCTGCGCCAGGGCGAAGGCACGCGGGCCGCAGGCAAGGCATGGCGCGGCGCGGCGCGGGGAAGATCCCCGTCCAGCGGCGCCTGCGAAAACGACGATCAAGCACGAGAGCGGTGCTGCGTTAAACCTGGCGCAGGCCTTGTAGCGCCGAGAGTAAGCTGTAGCGCCGAGAGTAGGCGGCGGCCTGCACGCCGGAATCCTTGCATGCGCTTCCGGGCCGGCAGTTGCTGTGTTTCGATCCGGGGTAGTCTCAGCGGAGCGGAGGCAGAGGCAAGCTCTGGCGAGGCGTGGTCCTGCCCGTGTCCGCTGCAACAGCGGCAGGTCGCCAGGGGTGCCTTCCCCACCAGCCGGGGCCTCCACGCCACCCCCAGGCGGCGGGAGCCTCCGCGATAAGATAAGCTCGCCCGCTGGAAACCCGTCCGGTCCCAATGGAAATCTACTGGGAGAAAATTTCATCTACCTCGCTCATCCCGCGGGCGCCGTCCAGCCTCAGCACTCTCGCGACGGCCATTTGTCACGACACTTTCGCCGTATTGCACTTTCGGGCCCCCTGATTCCGCCCCTTTCTGTCTTGCGCCCCGCCGAACCCCCCTGCCTTGCTGCCTTTCCAGCCGCGTTCGAGGCTCGCAGCGCCTATTCCCAATTCCCGGAGTCGCGCCCGCGTCCGCTCCTTCGTTTCGGCCCGAGCCATGGGGGCCCCGACCTCTTCGTCAGGGGCCACGGCATCGCCAGGGATCAAGACGAAGCCAGGAGCGGTACCGGCTACACTCGGCGACTTTTCGGTGCTGCCCATCGCCTTCCCCGCCTCGCCTGCCTTCCCGCACGCCTCGGTGCACCATGTCTACCTGAGACGCCACACCCCCAAAGTCCCCTCCGCCGACGACGACCGGTCCGTCTTCCTGGCAAACGTCCCCGTCGACAGCACCGCCGCCCACTTCCGCGCCGTCTTTGCCGCCCTCGTCGGCGCCGGCAAGTTTGAGGACATCACCTTCCTCGACGACCAGAAGCGGAGCAAATGCGCCTCCCTGCTGCCCTCGCAGGCCGTGAGGCTGGCGCGGGCAGCGCACAACTCCAACAAGAGGAAGAGGGGCGAGGTGGAGGACGACGACGAGGCGGCCGAGCTGCAGGCCGCCAGGACGCTGCTGGAGACGTGGCCCCGGCGGCTCAGGCGCAGCGGCAGCACGGCAGTAGTCCTCCTCGCCGACGACCGGAGCGTCAACGTGGTTCTGAAGGCCGTGGCAAAGCTCCACAAGACCAAAAAGTACCCTGTCTGGGGCGTCGACAGGGACTCCAGGGACGCCCCGCCGCCCCTGGGTGCCCCCTGGCTCCGCGGCCACAACCAGCTCTCGTATCCACCGCGTGACGTGATAGAGTCGGCCGTCAACTCCTTCTTCACCCTTTTCAACAGGCGCGAGCGCGAGGCCGCCGAGCTCTCCAAGAGGCTGCGCAACGAGCCCGACGCCGATGGCTTCATCACAGTAACGCGTGGCGGATCCTCGAGGACGGCGCCGGCCAGCATGGAGGAGGCTGAGCGGTCGAGGCAGCGCCTTGCCGAGAGGGAGGAGCGCCGCAAGCAGGAGCTGTCGGGCGGCTTCTACCGCTTCCAGCAGCGGGAGAAGCAGAAGGCGGAGCACGACGCGCTTGTCCGCCGTTTCGAGGCTGACAAAACAAAGCTGCACCAACTCAGGGAGAAACGGAAACTCAAGCCGGAGGCATGACTTGGCGCGGTATCATGGGTAGCAAAACACATCCTCGGCACCGCTTACTCTGTAGCGTCACGCACTCTCTCGCACTCGAACCATTCTTCAAAACAAAATCCCAGGTGAGCCACGTTTCCGTTTGTTCGCTTGATGCAGCCTGGGTCGCCGTTCCAACCTATATCCATCGTATGATGACCGCCGCGGGGCCATCGAAACATCTTGCCGGTCGCGCCTGTTCCTGTGAACAGACGCGTCTGAGCGCAGGTGTCTGCCGAAAAAAACCGCGTCCATCAATCTTCTCAAACATGTCTGAACGATGTTTGCTTTGCGCTTTACCCACGTGTCGATTGGCTCTCCGTTCACGTCAATGCTAACTTTTCGAAGCCTTCTAGTGCTAGGCTTCTGCCGGCGCGCCTGTGGTAAGGCAAGCGGCCCCTTCCTCGGCCTCGGTAGTTGCGACCTCTGAAACGCGCCAGCCAGCAAGGCTCGGAGCTGCACAAACGGTTGGCCAGTATTATACGCAACCAAGACGTGTCAGCCCACCAAAGGATTTCTCAGCTAGAAAGCATTGTAACATGCATATGAGGTGAGAGAATGTGAAGACCGAGTTATGTAGGTAGTGTGAATGGGAACAAAAGGAGGGCTTGATATGGACACAAGAATAACAACATGAAAGGAGAGAGTGTAACAGAGGGACAATAGCCTGCTTAACTACCTAGAGGCTAGTTAGTTCTATGCCACCGCGACGATAAAAATAGAGAAGGCGAAAGCAATAAAAACGTAGGCGCGATCTAGACACGCCTATTAATAAACGAACAACAGTATACGCAATTTGATTTGTTACCGTAAGCCAGAGCATGCGATGGCCTCCATCCGGCCCTCGTGTTTTTTTTGTCTTTGCTTTTTTTTGCTTGTTTTCCGACTGTCAATTTTTCTTTTCCTTTTATGCCTTTCGTTTCCGCGTCTGTTTTCAGGCACCTTGATGACACCTTCTATTCTTGACAGCATCAACAGCAGAAAAGCCTAAACAAGTGATTGCGGGGACAGACTGGCAGGAGACAACCCGAGCACCTGGCACTCGTCATGTTTGAATGACAGACAACACAAACACAGATGGGCTCAAGCTCCCCATGCAGTTCCAGCGCGTCGGGTACCATGTGCTGGTGGCAGCGAGATGTGATGCAGAGCACGCACAGAGCGAGCTTTGACAAATCCGGAGACTACAGTAGACTAGAGGCTGGGGGGATCAGGAGTCAGCCAGGGCCGCCTGAGACCAGTAGTCGGCCGCCGAGGCTGGCTTAGAGTCCGACACACCGACCGGGCCCTGGTGACTGGCTCCGAACTTGGGCTATTTCTCGTGGCGCGGCCGCCTTGACCGCGGGGAAAACAGCGACCCCACCGTTCGTGGCGGCAAAGTAGCAGGCTGGCCACGTAAATGGGCACCCAAGTGCAAATCCACCAGATTACCTCGTCAGCCCAACGGCGGTGGCGAGGAAATTTCAGGCGGGACGTTGCGAGGCCGGAAAAGAAGCAACGAGCGAGCCAAGCGGGACCCTCCCTTCCCAGGCTCCCAGGCCCCCAAGCAGCTACCTAGGTCGGTAGTTCGACAGATACTCAGGTAGGCATGTGATGTGCGACACTTTGCAGCTGGTCTGAGCTTGACAGACGAGTTCAAGATCTCGCGAGGCAAGGCCGGCTGCCACTTTCATCCATATTCGGGGCTGTCTTTGATTTGATGGATGCCTCGGGCGATCGTATCGAAGTGATTACTTGCTTGACGTCTCCACAATCCCCGCCAGCAAATGAATACCTACACGGCAGTAAGTCCATGCCCTGCCGAGCCACGGACGAACCGAGATTCGGCGCAAGGGCGCGCGGAACCTTGCCGACGAACTACTGCGATGGTCGCAATTGCACACCAGCAGCGAGGACGCCAGGGCTGCGGCGGCTAGCCGACGACTGATCAGCCAGCTCCACCCGCAGGCAAACCAGCTCGCCTCTCTCCCTCGCGCGCCGTCGACGCCCATGTGTTTCCGAGTCCCGGGACCTGCGCGCGCGCTGCCCTAGACCGACTAGGACGGAGGAGGCCTCGGGTCGTTTGCTCCAGGCGGGAAGCGCCCGTCGTTGCTTCCCCGCCCCGCAGAAGCTGGCTGGCTGGCTGGCTGGCTGGTGTGGCGCGCGCCTTGGCATGCTGGCATGGCCAGCTCACCGATCGGCTGGCATTGGCCGTGCAGCGCCTGGCAACCGTGATGGACGCAAGTCACAGCCGCCTCTGGCACCACCCTTGAAGGGGCCCGGCGCAATATCGAGGTCGAAGCTCACCACCTTCTAAAACGGTGCCCCCTGAAGGCCCAAGTTGGCCCAGCAGCCGTCCTTGGTCCGCCAGATTGCGCTGGAGGCTAAAGGACGGCGGCAGCGGCAGGGTGGAGGCCGCACCAGGAGGCTGTTCGCGGGCACAGGCGCGCTGGGCTCCACTGGAGGACTCGCCAAGATCCGCCCGGCTTTGCTGCTTTGGGCTCCGGCGAGGCCGTTGATCCTCTGGAATGCAGAAGCATTCCAGGGTCCACTGAAACGCTGGCACAAAAATCCGGGGCAGGCTAGGTACAGTACGTAGGGTAGGCAGGCGGCAGGCCGCCCAGGAATGCACTGCGGGCACGCGCCTTTCCCTCGCTCCCTACAGAAGGACAGCGGCACAACAGCGACGGCATGCCAGATGTGCAGCCGCATCCGATCGGCAATACGACGCCGCGGGGAGGGAGCACCCCCCCCTAACAACAGGTCAGCTGCGAGCGCCAGCGCTGCTGCTGCATTGCTGGCGGCCGACGTGCGACGCGCGCCAGACGCCCGCGGACGGGCATTGTCCCTGCAAGTGCAGCAGACAAGGACGTCGGGCGGCGTGCTTTGTTTTGATAGCCCGCCCCGGCCATTCGTCGGCTGCCCCACATTTGGAAGAACGCGCCAGGGGTGGGGAGTGGTGATATTGGGACGTTGTCCAGGAAACCCGTAGCTCGCTGCAACCCTGAGCTAGCTCCCCCTGCACCCCTGCTTGGCCGACATGGGCGGGACAGAGAAAAGCAAGCAGCCCGGTCCCCAACGGGGTGACATTCGTTCATATGCCTCGGTCGCCCTCGTCCGCAGATTCTCATGTCTGTTTCTTTTTGGTTTCCCATCCAGTCTATTTCTGTTCTCGCCGCCGTCGCCGTAATACCCCACAGCTGACTCCCGACGTGCCCATCGACGGTCCATCGACGACGCCGACGCCTACCACGACGACGACGACGACGAGCTGCTCCCGACCGCCGCGGCCTCATCTCTCCCCTTCGCTGGCCTCGGTGACCTCGACAACCAATGCCAGCATGATCGAAGTCGAAAACCTGAGGGCGGCGTCCGCGTACGTCTGCAACCAGCTGCTCGCCCGCGGGCTCATCAGCTCCCCGATCGACTTTGTTTCCGCCGATGCAGACGAGGTGGCCGTTATCCTGAGGGTCATCAACGACCTGATCCTGCGGAAAGACGTTAGTTCCTCCCCACGTGCGCCTGTGTATGCTCGGGACTGCCTTTAACAATGTGTACCACGTGCAGAGAGACTCGGAGAACAGGGAGTCGCTGGCCGCCAACATCCGCACCCTGCGTGCCGAGAACCTGAGGGCCGTCGACGATGTTCGCCGGGAGCGTGACGCGCACGCCGACACGCGGAGGAGTCTGCATTCGGCCGAGGCCACCGTCCACACGCTGCGCTCGCAATTGGCCCACGCCGAGGCTTCGGTGCAGAAGCTCAAGGAGGAGGCCGCCCGGACTCGCACGGCAGTGTCCCAGACCCGCGCCGCGTGTGCCAAGGAGATCCGCAAGCGGGACCTCCAGATAGAGACCCTGAAGAAGGCGGTCGGCGATGCCGGACGCACCCGGGGCGAGCGCAAGGGCCAAGCCATCACCACCATCACCGTTACCGGCGACGCGTGCGCGACGGCCAAAGATGCTCCTGGACCTGCCCCTGGCGCGACCGCGGACGACGCCTATGACCTCCGCCAAGAGTCTTCCTCCTTCCTGTCCCAGCTCGCCCAAGGGCTCTCCGCCGAGAACGAGGAGCTCAAGTCTCTCATCCACAAAGTGCAGTTCATGCTCCAGGATATGTCAGGCTACCAGTCCAGCACCGCCGCCAGCGCGCCAACCGACGGTCCATCTTCGCTACCCGCTTGCGTTGACGAGGTCGCGTCCGAGATGGACGCCATACTGCTTCATCTAAGGACCATCCTGACCAACCCATCCTTTGTGCCTATCGAAGAGGTTGTTGTGCGGGAGGATGAGATTCACAGGCTGCGCGAGGGTTGGGAGAAGATGGAGTCTCGCTGGAAGGATGCCATGCTGCTGCTCGAGACTTGGAGGAGGCGGGTGGGCGAGGGCGGCCGCGCCGTCAACGTCCAAGAGATCAACATGGGCCTGCGGCTCAGTCCCGTGCGTGTCAGGGACGTCGAGCCTGCGCCGCAGGACCTGGGCAAGCGCATCCCGCACCTGGACCTTGGCCTTCCGCCTGTCGATGAGAAGGAGGAGGAATGGGAGGAGCAAAGACGACCCCCGCCGTCCCCAAGCCCAAGCGGCCCCATCCGCGCCGTGCCCGCCCCCGAGCAAATCGACAGACTGGATGACTCGGATACCGACTCGGAGTCGAGCATTTTTGTCGACGAGGATGAAGAAGAAGAGAACGTTCTGATTCTGGAGCAGTCTGTCATGCTTGACTCATCACCCCTGCCCGAACCACCGCAGTTGAGCCCTCTCAAGGAGTCTGGGAGTGCCGGCAACAGGCGAAACCCGGGCCCCTCCCGGTCAAGGAAACGACCGGGCGACTTCTCGACCATCTTGGAGGAGGACACGCTCGATATCGAGGCGCCGATGAAGCCAGCCGCATCTTCGAAGCCGCGAAAGAGCCCTGCCGCGGTGCCACCCCTGCAGGTGCCGCAGGAACGCCCAGACTCGGCCGCATCCTGCACATCTGGCACCTCGACCAGCACCGAGAGCAGCATTCGCCTCGTGCAACCTGAGGCGCCGCCGCCCAACACTTCAGCTCCCGCGAAGGCTCCCCAGCCGCCGCCGGCCAAGAAAAGAAACACCACCAGGGCAGCCAAGGAACAGCCCGTTCCGAAGAAGCCCACACGCCCCGCCGCCCAGCCCACAACGTCGTCGAGGCCTACCCGAGGGGCAGCAGCGAAATCTGCTGCAGCCCAGGCGCAGTCCAGGCCCGAGACCCCCTGCGATAGCGAAGGGAACGGCTCGGGGACGAGGCAGACGCGGTCTGCCGCCGCGGCACAGGCGTCTGCCCCCACGCCCCGACAAGGCAGGAGAGCCCCGGCGTCGCCGTCCAAGGTCGTAATCCCGCCGCCCGTGTCCAGCCGGCTGCCTCTGCCGCGCGTGGCCAACGCCAACGGCGTGCCCCAGAGCCCGCTTACCATGGCCACCATCGCCGCCAAGCTGGCCGCCTCTGAGCGCGACGCCGACGCCGCCCGCGTCCGCGCGAAGCTCAAGGCCGCGAGGATGAACCGGGGCGGTCGCGCCGCCGCCCTCGCCGCCGAGGCCACCTCGGGGAGCAGGGCAACGTCCAATGGCACGGTGCGGTCGACCGACGACAGCGAGAACGGCGGCGCCAGCATCGGCAGCGCAGGCGGCGACTCGGTCAAGAGGGACTCGCCGCCGCTGTCGGCCACGTCGTCGGTGTCGCAGGGCTCCCCGGCTGTCAGCGACAAGGACAGCAGCGCCGGCCCCACGGTCCGCATGGTGCCCATGGTGGTGGGCGAGCTCAAGTCGCCGCGGAAGCGCGGCAGGCGCGCCGAGAGGGTGGCGTCGAGGCGGCGCAGCACCCTCAACGCATGGGAGCTCAACACGCTCATCACGGGCGAGGTGGCCGTGTCTCCCTCATAGTGGGACACCCGCGAGGCATGTCTCGTGCCGAGGGAGAGGTGTCTGGCAGAGTCGGGGTGATCCTGCGTGAGTGAGGTATTTTTTGTCCAAGGACGCCCACAGTTGCCCGCTCTCGGAGCAGCTTGGGGGTGTCCCGTCTTTTTTTGCTCTTGTCTTTGTTTCTCTTGACTGAGTCCTCATGTGGTCATGACGGTTATAACGATGGCAAGTAACTTGTTTTTTTTTCTCTTTTCTTTTCTTTTTATATCCGAGGGTCAATCTCCGAGTTTTGCCCTCCGCATCCTCTGTTGTCCTCCTTGGTCTTCACCTCACCTGTCGGCGATAGTTTTATGATTTACGACTGTCTAGAACCCCCTTAGTTTGGCATACCGCCTCTGCTCGGCTGCTTGATTCCCCCTTATAGAGCATGCTTTAATAATACCACCTAATTTTTGGATCTTGCTTTCTGTCTCTCTTCTCCCAAATCTTTCGTCCGAGTCCGGCCGCTCTGTAAAAAAAAATTGGATGTAAAAAACAAAGTAGGAGACCGAATGGTCAGGTATGACTTGGGCATGAGGCCTAAATTCATCGCAAAATCATTCTTTGTGTTGAAAGCCACATGGAATTGAGAAGAGAGGAAAAGAAAAGAAAATATTCCGGATGCGAAGATGGAGAGATATGAGCAAGCATAATGGGAAGAATCGTACGTTGGACATCGAGGCACGGAACGATCGTCCTTTCTCCTAGTTCATGTGTGCCTCAGAGCTCAGCCTCGATCGCGCCGCCAAGGTAGCGTGTGCACTTCCTGAGTTTGGATTTGGGAAAGATGACACTACCAGACACCCCAATAGGTAGTAGAAGATGATCACTCTCCTCGATAGAATCGGGGGAGGATTCGCTTCGCTGTAGCAGCCCTGGGGCAACGATAATGAAAATCGTCTCGTGATTTGGTAGGATTTCCTCCTCGTCTTTTGGCACTTCCATCGTCGATGGATCAAATAGAAACCCCGCAGACATCCTAGGAAGCACCCAACTCACATGATAGGGCTGTTTTCTGATAACTTTGTCCAGTTTCACAGCAAGGTCGAAGATGCCATTGAGCTCGTCGAAGGCATTATCGTCGAGCAACACATCCTGCTGCGGCTCAACCAATCCTGCCACGGCCTTGCCGAAGGCTTCCTTTAGCCGTTGGAGAGGCGTGGCCGCGGGGCCCTTGCTGCGTAGAGACGCAGAGCGCTGGCCAGAAGCTTTGGCACTCTGCGTTTGAGGCTTTCGCCGAGCCTCGTCGCTGGCTCCCGAGTCTGAACCATGTGACCCCACAGAAGTTGTTAGCAGGCAAACATCATCAGGCCTCAAGTCGGACAGCCAACGGTCTCGAGGAACTTGCCATTATTTCTCTCGGTTGCTTCATCGCCCGGCTCACTTCTTCCGAAAACGAAATGCACCAAGATGAACCAGATCCTTGCCTGGATGACGCTCCAGCTCTTGCTCTTGGCTGCTCTGACGTCGATGTTCACGACCTCCTTTGAGCGCGTCACCACTGGAAGTGCGAACTCAAGCACGGCGCCTTTGAGGCGAGCATCGCAGAAGTATGTGAAGGCGAAGCTCTTGATGTTGAACCTTAGCTTCTTCACCTCCCCCGAGAGGTACTCGTCCGAAACTTGATTGTGTGTAGAACGATCGGTCATTTCGATCTTTTCGGAAAGCTTCACGGGCTCCCTTCTCCATGCCGACTCCCTCTTCTCAGCTTTCTCTCGAAGCCTCCGCTCCTTGCTGAGGGCGAGCTCAAGCTCTTGCAGGCGAAGTTGTGCATCGGATTCGCCCGCTACTGCCACGCGTCGACCTTCTTTTTCTTGGTCGGGTTGACGGTGGCTGTCGTCCAATTGCGCATTGAGGCTAGCGTTGGCTGCACGTGCCCGGTCAAGCTCCAGCTCGACTCGCCCCAAGGTTGCCGGGAGAGCTCTGATCTCAAGACTCTTCATCTTCAGGCTCGTTCGGGCGCGTCTGGAGAATCAGCTGTCTCTGCACTTCAGAAGCCTTGCAATATGCTCTTTCCGATTCCTGTGCTGGTTCTCGAGTCTTCTCTCGTCGTTGATCAGGCTTTTTGCAAGGTGCGCAGTTTCTCCCTTTTGCTCCAGATTAGGATCCACCTTGAGGGTATTGGGTGTGCGGGTGTGGATTGCCGAGTGAGCTTCTGCTGTTCAAGTTGCTCTGGGGTGATTTACTGGTCCTGGCTCAACAGTTGCTTCTCCACGGCGGTTCCTAAGTCTTGTAACGATGATGTGCGTGTCGTGGAAACTCACGCAGTACGGGAAAAGGATAAAGATGCGCAAAGCAGGGCCGAGCGTCTACTTCTTGCTACTGGAGCGAGCTGTGATGTTATCAGGTTTGGGTGAAAGTGCAAGGGTTTGGAATCCAGTTTAGCGAGAACTGGCGGGAAGCGAATTGTGATATATCCGGACGTACCGAATATTTGTGCATGAGGCTGAGCGGAAAGTGGAATGAGAATGGATGCGTGAGGAGAAATCGGGGGCAGCATACCTGCCTTTTTGGATAGCAGGCAAAAGCCGGTGGCCTGTTGATAACAATGAATGGGGAAGGAACGTGGAGCGCGAGGTCTTCCAGCAGCCGTTAGATAATTCTTCGCTGTCGTCCAGATTCCACAACCGCCGCCGCTTCTTAAACCCACCTCACCTTTCCCGAAGCCATCTACCATCACCAGACTCCACATCCACTGCCGTTTCTTGAACCCGCCTCACCTTTCCTAAAACCATCCACCGTCATCACAGACTCTCAAAGCCACTTAGCTTTCATATCCACCACATAATAGAACACAAACCAAGCTTCTTTTTCGCTTATTACCACCTCACTCCAAGCCACCCAAGGTACGTTGGTGCTTCTTCCACTCCCTCCCAGCAGACTCTGATTCAGATAGCACACAACACCTACTCGCCATCTTTCTTGCTGCCTGCAGACAGCACCTTCAACCCATCTTTTTCGCTATCTGCGCTCACCAATGAGCTTAGTTGGGCAGCCAATTCACTATGGATACTGAGAACCTGCTGGTAATCGGTATCGATTTTGGCACAACGTGAGTAACAACCCTGGGCGCTGACTCTATACCTACCCAGACGCCCAAGTAGTCTTACTCTCTTAAAGCTAACGCAGTGGGCTCACAGCAACTCTGGCGTGGCGTTTGCGACGGCGAAGCAGTTTGCCAAGCAGGAAATCCATAGCATTTTGAGCTGGCCGGACAAACGCGGCGCGCCGGGCAAAGAGCCCTCCGAGATCTGCTACGATGGCGACGAGGTGGTTTGGGGCTTTTCGGTACCCAGGGACGCTGATTCGCTCCAGTGGTTCAAGCTCCTCCTTCTCAGGCGCGAAGACATAGGTGCCGAGCTGTACTCGTCAGAGGCCCTTGTAAACGGTCGTGAGTTCCTAGCTGAGATCGGCAAGACGCCAATCGAGGTCATCGCCGACTACCTCCGTGCTCTTTGGCAGCACGCAATCCGCATCATCACCAAGAAGTTGGGCGAGATAACCATGATGACCAAGGTCATCAAGGTGGCGATAACCATTCCCGCCATCTGGCGGGGCTACGCTCGCCAAGCAATGGAGAAGGCCGCTGCCATGGCCGGGATTTTGGAGGACCGGCTAGCCGGTCCGACCACGCTGACCCTTGCCTTGGAACCGGAGGCTGCTGCCCTGGCCACAATGACGGAGCCCGGGCACGAGTTTCAAGTCGGCGGCACCCTTGTCATCTGCGATGCCGGCGGCGGCACCGTCGATCTCATCACGTACAAGGTCCAGACGGCAGAGCCTCTCGCCATAGCCGAGGCGGTCGAGGGCCAAGGCGATCTCTGCAGAGGCTTCCTTGTAGACCAAGCTTTCGAGGGCATGTGCAAAAACAAGATTGGCAAGGCGTGGGACGAGGCGAGCACAGATGTGCGGAGCAAGATCCTCCAAGAAGAGTGGGAGTTCGCCATAAAGCCACAGTTCGAGCTGCAAGGCAGGCCGGAGTATCCCGTGTGGATCCCGCACGAGATGATCCGTCGTCTTCGGCGCAGAAAGGATGACCTCAAGACGGAGCCGAAGTTGAGAGACAGCTGTCTCGTCTTTCCAAGCTATGGCCACTTTGACGATGGCAGGCAAGATGCAGAGATCATAGATGCTGACCATTGGCTGTGGTCATATACAGGGATCTCATCAAGAGAACCTTTGAGCAGTCTTTCGCTAGCATAGACTGGCTGATCAAGGGCCAGATTCAGCGGGCAGCGAGACAGGGCAACAGGGTGACGGTGCGTACAAGCGCATATCAGCTAGCGGGTGCCTTTACGGGGTACGATAGACTAATGAGGCACTTACTAGGGCATCATTCTCGTAGGCGGCATGGGCAGTAGCCCCTACCTTTATGAGCATGTTTCTGCTGCGCCTTACAGCGACAGAATCACCATCTTTCAGTCGGATGGAGAGGCGCCGTAAGTTGGCTGAGGCGATACCCAAAAGAAAGTCGGGGCTTTTAGTTATATGCTAACAGCCCTTGTATCAGTCGAACGGCTATCGCCAGGGGGGCAGTCTTCAAAGGCTTCGTTGGTCATTCCGGCCTCGCCAACCACGTCACGTCCACCATCGCTCGGGCTAGCCTCGGAATCGCGGTGGCTCATCCCTTCAAGGAGGGTCTGCATCTGGAGGAGGACAAGTTCTGGCGCACCCAAGAACTCTGCCACTTTTCTAGAAGCCAAATGCGGTGGTTTCTCAAGAGGGTATGTATGGTTTCAATCATGGGTTGAAGCACTGGCTTTCCATTCATTTTCATCAAGCTCACACGTCGAATCCCAACGCAACTATTACAACAGGGTGATGACATCGCACACAAACAGCCGGTCAAGGAATCGATATATCAGAGATACACGAGGTCCGAGTTCGATGGCACCTTCAGCATTGACATCCTTGCCTGTGAGGATACCACGGCTCCCAGCCGCAAGATCGCGAGCGTGAAAAAGCTATGCAACATTGAGGTCAAGCTCGATATGAGCTTCTATGAACTCGAGACCTTCGTCAACCGACGAGGCAAGAAGTTTGGGTCACTAACCGTAGAAATCGAGATGGTGCCCACAGGAGCCTCGGTTGAGTTCGCCCTCTACGTGGACGGCAGGAAGCAGGGAGGACAGAACGTGGAAGTCAGCTACCATTGATTGGCTGGACGGACGTTCGACACGATACCCCTTTGACATCACACACAATTGCTATCAATCCCTTCTGCACATGCATACTTATTCCATACACCACGTTCTACTGTGGCTCAACCTCGAATTCTACGCCCAACACATCGTCTGCCACTTACAACCCATTTTACACATATTCATAGTCTCATAGAATCCATCTTGCACAGAATCATTGCATTTTCATTTTCATTCCTCCTGGGTTCTTTTTCTTGATAACCCAGACATCAAGGGACGGTTCGAGAGGCTGGACAAAACAAGAGATTGCAGAGGGGCAAGAAACCTGTCATTGAATCAAGCAGCAGAAGATAGACAATTTAGTACTCGGCGTTGAAATATCATCTCTTGGTATTCCTATTAGCGAGACTAGGCATGTGGTGCGAGTTATGTGCTACCCCCGAGTCTCCGCCTCGTCGACTTCGTCGGCATCGAAAACGTAAGGAAACTGAACAGGCACCCACGGATCCTTGGTGTCGACAATCTCGACCCCCTTGCTGGCCGCCCAGGGGATCACGCGGGAGCGCAGCTCACCGCGCAGACAGTTCTGGTAAATGGTCTCGAGGCCCTCGATCGAGTTTATGAGGGCGGGGACGACGTCGCCCGCGTTTTCAAAGGGCTCCGGGAAGGCGTGGATGACACGGGCGTTGGGGAACTGCTTGGCCCAGGCGGCAAAGGGCTCAGCCGACAGACTAGCACGGTACGAGGCGCTGGGGAACCGGAAGCCGGACATGCCAACCGTGACGACGGATGAGATTAGCTCGGGGTCTTCGACGAAGCGCTGGACGCGGGCGGCCGACGCCTGCTCGCTCAGTCCCGGTGCAGTCGGGTCCAGGAGGGGCATGCCGATGTCGAGGGCGCGCAGAGAGCCGGCCTCGAGGCTGGGCCGCAGTAACTCCAGGACCGCGTCCACGTCGTAGCAGTTGGCAGAGAACGTGAAGGACTCGAGGTTGCGGAAGATGGGGCGGGCTTGGGGGCCCACGCATTGGCACAGCTCCTCGAATATGTCGCGGTTGGTGTCCAGGTGGAGCACGCGAAGCGACTCTGGAAGTTTCGGGAACGCTCTCTCGTCGGGCTCGGCACCGCCAATCTCGGCCAGAGACATCATGGCCGTGTCTCTGCCGATGAACAGGCATTTCAGGTTTGGCGGACAATCGACTTCGTCTGGGTCCAGGGCGCTGGGAACAAAAGTGACTCGATCCAAATAGAGTTGCTCTAGTCTTGGGAGTATTATACCAATCCCTCGCTGGTTGCTCAGCTTTGTGAGTTGCTGAGTTGTATGCGCAGCACAGGAGAATACAGTAGAGCGGCGTAGAGTTTACTCACCATGGAAAAGGGCCGGCGTCTTGCCATGCTAAACCTAAAGTATTTCAGGTGCTCGAGCCGTGTCGACCGAGCAAACCCAACCATGGCAGCCCTGGTTATTTCAAGGTGCTCGAGGCGAGGGAACAAATGCCCGAATACCGTCCACTCCACGGCTTCATGACAAAAGTCTATGACAAGGGTCCTCAGGGGGGCCTTGGGCGGATTAGGGGCAAAAACTGGAAAAGGAACAGACAAGGCATCCCTTGGGTAGAGGAGTTCGAGGTGCTCCAGCCGTGGAAGGTTTGTCAACATTGCAAGCTTTTGCTTGTTAAGACCAAAAGTCTGCCAGTTGTGGACCTTGATGCGTTTTGTCGTCGGCGCCCTGCGACCGTCCACCATCGAGTCGGAAAGGCGAAAGAGGCTGGCCAAAGCACCCAATGAGGGCGTCATCTTTGGGAGGAAATCCAGGTCCTGCCAGAGAATTCTTGCGACCCCCGAGGTGGCAAAACTAGACCAGTCCTTGGAAACTCTTAGACAAGTCCTGGTAGGTGTTTTTGTCAGTCCATCGTCTTGAAGCCAAGGAAAATAAATAAGCCGCGGCGGTCAGGGGGATGATGGGCGCCTGTGACGTACAGCCGTGACTTGAAGGAGAGCTCTTGGAATATCATTAGAATGATCTCATGTGGCAGTCGAGCCACCGGATCTGTCCGACTATAGTACCCGAGTAGTTTGGGTAATGCCTGGAAGAGGATATGTCAGCAAATAGCTCCATCCGGTAACAAGGGCATCACAGGCTCCTACCGACAACAAGGACGAGTCTTCGGGACGAGAAGAGACGCTCGCTAGTGCGTAGCGATATATGGACCTTAAAATATGAGTGCTACCTTTCTTCTCGGGATGCGCTGCATAAAGCGTCTTTGCGGCCCTCAGATAACCCTTGTCCCGGAGACATGTCAGCGTTTTCTTTTCC
>PYSQ01000137.1:57865-70562 GCA_003049435.1 Nakataea oryzae | reverse complement strand
CGCCCCGCCCAAGGAGGTGCCGCTGCGTCCTGCTGCCGGCGCCGGCGCGCAACAGCAGCAGCAACAGCAGTCGCAGCAACAGCAGTCGCCGACGCAGCAACAGCAGCGCCAAGGCGGGCCCGCCGACCCGCACAAGATCGATGACGACGACGCCGACGAGGACCGGCTGTTCGACCGCGGGCCGCGCGTGCCCCCGCCCGTCGCGCCAGCCCAACAGGGCGCAGGCAGGGCCGGCGGCGTGGCGCAGAGCGTGAGCGTCGAGCAGGCGGCCAAGCCGAGCTTTTGGATCTCGGTCGGGGACCCGCACAAGGTCGGCGACATGACGGGCTCACACATTGTCTACTCGGTGCGGACAAAGGTAAGAGATCCTTGGCGCGCCCATGCAAGCGCCTGATGACATGCTGCCTTTTGACCTGTACGGGAGGTGTCAATCGCAGGAGCACGCACAAGCAACTAACGCTGGAATGGCAACCAGACGACTTCCAAGGGCTACAAGCAGCCAGAGTTTGAGGTCAAGCGGCGGTATCGGGATTTCCTATGGCTATACAACACCCTACACGGCAACAACCCCGGCGTCGTGGTGCCGCCCCCGCCCGAGAAGCAGGCGGTTGGCCGGTTCGAGAGCAACTTTGTCGAGTCGCGGCGACAGGCGCTCGAAAAGATGCTCAACAAGACGGCAGCGCACCCGACGCTGCAGCACGACCCTGACCTCAAGCTGTTCCTCGAGTCCGAGTCCTTCAACGTCGACATCAAGCACAAGGAGCGCAGGGAACCCAACCTGGGCACCGAGAGCAAGGGAATGCTAAGCAGCCTGGGTATTGGCACGAGCAGCAACAAGTTTGTCGAGCAGGATGATGTGAGTAGTCGGCACTTGCCTAGTGGTTGGAATGCGAAGGATTATGGGCACACGGACTGACGATGTAAACCATATAGTGGTTCCACGACCGCCGTGTCTATCTTGATGCACTGGAGAACCAGCTCAAGGCGCTGCTCAAGGCGATGGACACGATGGTGGGGCAGCGCAAGGCCATGGCGGAGGCGGCGGGCGACTTCTCGGCGTCGCTGCACGCGCTCTCAACGGTCGAGCTCTCCCCGGCGCTGTCGGGCCCCTTGGACGCGCTCTCGGAGCTGCAGACGACGATCCGGGACGTGTACGACCGACAGGCGCAGCAGGACATGCTGACGTTCGGCATCGTTATCGAGGAGTACCTGCGGCTCATCGGCAGCGTCAAGCAGGCCTTCTCGCAGCGCCAGAAGGCATTCTACGCGTGGCACACAGCCGACACGGAGCTGACCAAGCGCCGGTCGGCACAGGACAAGCTGCTGCGCCAGGGCCGGTCCCAGCAGGACCGGCTCAACCAGGTCGGCGCCGAGGTCGCCGACGCGGAGCGCAAGGTGCACCAGGCCCGGCTCCTGTTTGAGGATATGGGTCGTCTCATGCGCAGTGAGCTGGACCGCTTCGAGCGTGAGAAGGTGGAGGACTTCAAGAGCGGCGTCGAGACATTCCTGGAGAGCGCAGTCGAGGCCCAGAAAGAGGTACGTGCTACACCTGGCACATGTTTGAGGCAGCACATATTGTTCTTTTACTAACACTGTAGCCTTCCTTCCTCCACTCCAGTTGATTGAGAAGTGGGAGACATTCCTGATGCAGCTGGATGCGGACGACGACGAGACGGTGTTCTACAGGCCTCCAGTCATCCAGACCTCGGACAACAGTAACAACAAGCCGGCAGGCGACACGGCTGTGGACAGGGCCCGTGCAAGGATCCATGAGGATTCAGACTAGGGAGCGGCGGGTTGCATCGCTGGTGCTCTGCTCCGAGGTGCTGGTTTCCATAGCCTTAGTGGTTAGCATTGATTATTCTGGGGTGCTGTCAGAGATGTGTGTTTGTGTGTGTGATATTACCAAGCTTTGAGGCACAGAGCAGGGGCGGGGCGAATGAGTGATTCGTGTGAGAGCTACCCAAAATTAGAGGCAAGAGTGGTGCGTCTGATACCCTCCCTACTACTGCTCCTATAATCACAGTCGTGTTTTTGCACATCCTACATCACGTTTGCTTGGACAGCCCACTAGATCATCAACACCATCAGGGACTTGGTTCCTCGGGACAAAAAAGAACAAGAAAAAAAAACATGGCAAAGAAGACATGATGGGCCGTCACCCGTTCCGTCATGCTACACATCAGCAGTGCGTCGTGATTCGAACGGGACATGTTGATACAGTATATTCATAGCAAGAGGGCACTTTTTGTAAGGCCAGAAGAAAAAAGCCCATCTCGCCTGGGGGACATGTTTATTTCTTCTTCTTGGAGTTCTTCTTCTCCGCCTTGGCCGCCTCCTTTGCGTTCATGCCGGTGCTGCTCTGCATTCCCGCGGCGTCGGCGTAGCCGCCGATGAGGCTGGTGAGGTCGATCTCCTCCTGGGCCGCGGCGTCCCGCTGGGCCTTCTCCTTCTCCTCCTCGGTCATGCTCTCGTCGGGCGGGGCGGCGGCCGAGTCCCAGCCCCTGCCGTAGCGCAGCCTGAAGGCGGCCAGCTTCCCGGCCTCGTCCACCTCGATGTTGCGCAGCGACCGGTCCGACGGCTGCCAGCGCGCGTGGTTGCGCGTGTCCTTGGCCGACTTGTACATACCGTGCGGGCTCGTGGTGCGCACCGTGTAGGTGCTCCCGTCTGACAGCTGCACCAGCTGCGTAAAGGTGTAGGGCCGCTGCGGGCGCCGGATCAGGGTCGCGTGCCGGACCTGGGTGTTGCCCGCCAGCGGGGAGGCTAGCTGTGGTGTTGCTGATGTGGCGGCGGCGGCTGTTATTGCTGTCCTGGAGCCGGTGGAGAGGAGGAGCGTGTGTGATGCGGGGGAGGAGAAGGCGCTGTAGGCCCGGCCCGGGAGGAGGCTTGATGGGAGTTTCGCCATGGCTGCTGCTGCTGCTACTGCTTCTGCGTTGTGTGGCCTGGCCGCCCGGCTGTCGTCTGTCTGGGCCAAGGGCGCGCTGCTCGAGGCCAATTGTTGTCCGCAAGTCTGTGGTCTGCCGGGGCTGCTGTCTCGGTTGCACGCGGTGGCTCGCGGGGTATCTTGATCTCTGCCGGAATCGCGGACTCGCTTCTCACGGCGCCTGCCCGCCTGCCTCTCGAAATTTTGATGTCGCGAAATGCAATTGATGGCGGCACCATGCACTCCTTGCGGGTCTGCAAGATGACGGTTGCGCCCAATCAGAGCGCGCAACTCGCTCTATCGATAAAGCTTCCAGGAGACATCCCCCACCTTTTAGTTTTCTTTTAGCATCCCGCGCCCTCGACCCAATGGAAAAGACTGGACGGCCATGTCTGAGCAGAAAAACTACCATCCACGGCGCGCTCTCTAGCCTGGGCCCTCACTGACCGCAACGGCTTCTGGAGGTCGATATTCGACCCCCCTCAATGGGTTCGACGCCCTGAGATGGGGACCCGCCGTGTGCTTGGCTTCGTTGCCGAGGGCGCGATCCGGCGGCAGCAGCAGCAGCAACTTCACCCCCTGCGGCCTCTCCGCCATGTCCCCTTCTCGCCCTCCGCTACGGGCGCTAGGAGAGCCTTCTCGGGCCAGTGGCGTGCCTCGGCGCTGCCCTCGGCCCCGGGCGTCGCGGACCGCGTGCGCTCGGTGCTCCGCCGGATGCCCCAGTCGGTGGTGGTCGTGACAGTCGCCGCCCCGACGTCTCCTTCGTCGTCGGCCTCCCGCCACAACGCGACCGAACCCCACGGCCAACACCAGCATGCCGTCGGAATGACCGTGTCGTCCTTTGCGTCGCTGGACCTGGACGGCGACGTGGCGGCCGTCGCCTTCAACGTGCGCCGGCCCAGCAGGACCCTCGACGCCATCGAGCGCGGCGCCGGCGTCTTCAACGTCCACGTGCTCGCCGGCAACGACGCCGGCGCCCGCATCGCCCGCCACTTCACCCGGCCCAACGAGGCGACCGCCGCCGCCGCCGCCGACCCCGGCAGCGACAGCAGCGCGGCGGACAAGGACGGCAAGAGCTGGCCTATGCTGAGGAGGAAGCCCCGCGGCCTGTTTGACGACCTCGAGCGCAGAGCCGGGTGCGGCGTCGCTGCCTCTGCCTCTGCCGGAGGCGGCAGCGGCGCTGCCGCGCCTCCAATGCTGAAGGGCCCCGGTGTGCTCTACGTGCTCACTTGCGCGGTCCCTTCGCCGGCGCAGGGGATGATGATACCCGTCATGAGCCACACCATTGTCGTCGCCGGCGTGACGGACGTGTCGGCCGGCGAAGTGGCGGCCGTCGAGGACCAGGAGGACCGCCCATTGGTCTCGGTAGAAGATGCCGCTACGAAAACGAGCGAGTCGCAGATGACACTCGGCCTGAGCTATGGCGACAGGCAGTACAGGGCTCCAGGGGCGATACTGCCCAGCCCTGGGCCTGTCAATGAGAAAGGGGATGAGTAACTCCGGGGACCAATGGTCCTGGAGATATACGCTGTTACGCATTTGTATATGTATCATAGTGTACGAAAAAGAACGATAGACATATACCGAGACGCCGTCTAAGGCCCAGTCTGAAAACCGGGGGCATCGTTGCCAACCTCGCAGAACGGGACCAAACCGTGGGCTTCTGGCATTTAGCCAAACAGCATGACATCACCGACTCCTAGCAACACCTTCCGTTTAATATGTGATGCCCTCTGTACGGCGGCCGCTTGATCGAGAACCTTCCAAGGCTGTATCCACCAGGATGGAGATGATAATATGAAAAATGTATCACGTCCACGTGCAAAACCAACCGAGCGACTCCGTTCTGATATTACATATTCCAGTGCCATGGTCCCTCTATAGTTAGAATTGCCTGCCTCAACTGTCACATACGACCATACCCACTGGAATATACGGGATCCCGTCCGCTCTCCCCTAGTCAAACCAGTGAGGGCCGAACTAGTACTCAGGTGGGTGACCACTGGGGAATCCTCGGTGTTGTATGTTTTTTATTGCATTTTTCCCTTTTCCCATTTTCTTTTTGTAAAACGCAGCCTGCCTGCGAAATACTGGGCGCTTCAACCGCCGACTTATTGTCGACGTTGTCCCGCACGCAAAGGCCAGGACATTTGGGGCTTGATTCGTGTCTCGAATCAGTCCTTTCGAGCACCCTCTTGGCTGTCGGCCTGTCTGCCTCGGTCGCCCGTTTGTCGCGCTTTTAGAACGCCTCGCTGCGCAAACGAAACGACTCCCCAACCCGGCAAGCGAGGCAAGGGCTGCACTCACGCACACACGCATGCACGCACTCATTCAGCCCAGCCCTGCCCGGAACCTGCCTCGCCCCTCTTTAACCACAAGCCACCCCAATTGCGCTTCGACCCCACGACAAACAACAAGGTCGTTTAGGCCGACCAGCAGCAAGCAGGCCGGAGCATTATCGGCTTCCCGAGCGGAACTGCCAGTTACAAGCTTGCTTTTTATCGTGCGCGACCTCCGCCTTCTTTATATCCCTTGATAGTGAACAGGCTTCATGCTTTTTTCTGCTTGTCAAACGCAAACCTGATGTTTCTCGTGCCCGTATTCGCACCTCCACCCGGGTCTCCATCTCACATCCAGTCATATTCCCCTCGTATCCCAATGCCAAACCTTCCGTCTAACCGTCACGATCAGTCTGGGAACTACTCCCAACGACCGAGGCAATTCGCTGACGACCTTGTCCGCTCGATCCTCGATGACCGCCCGGCTTGTCGCGATGGCAGCCTTAGCCAGCGATCCCTTCCATGACGCGCCTAACGATGTCAGAGCAGTCCTCCTTTCGAACCCTAAGGCCAAAGAATACTTTAAAAGCAAAGTAGCAAGTCGCGCCCGCGCCCGCGACCGCGACACAACGATCGGGGAACTGAGGGACGAAATCGCTAGGCTTAAAGAGCAGGCTAAGAAGCAGGCTGAGGAGATCAGACGGCAGGCCGAAGAGAACCAAAACCTGCGGGCCGAACTTGAAAAACTGCGCCAAGGCAAGCAGCAGAGTACAGCTGGGACCAGTAAGCAGGCTGAGCGGCATGCCGAAAACATCGAGAAACAGCTGGCCGAACAGCATGCCAAAAAAATCGAAAATCTCCGGGCCGAACTAGCCAAGAAGGTAAAGGAACTAAAGGCCGAAAAGGAGCGGCTCAAACAGGAGGCTAAAAAGGCCAAAAGACAGGCCGAACTTAAGCTTCGTCAACAAATTACGGCCGGGACTGGTAAGCAGCACATTAGGCAGGCAATCTCTAAACAAAAGCTAACTATCGACTTAAATGCAGTCTCTGGGGCACCTGCATCGGGCCTTTTGTCATCCTCGGCTACGTCATCGACGGCGAGCAGCGAGCAAGCGAGTAGCGCCGGCTCCACCGATTCAGCAAGCACTTTCAGCACTTCCAGCAGCAACTCCCACGAAAGCCAGTCGGGTGTACCTCCAACAAAACCCGCACCACTTAAGGTCGACCCCGGCTCTAGACGAGAAACCCCTAGAGGTTTCCTCACGATCAATTCACCGCTAAGCGATGCTTACGCCGCATCAAGCAGCGATCCCGAACCGGGGTCGTCCAGCAGTCCCACCCAAGATGCAGCCGACATCGATATGCCCGACGCCACACCCCCAGGCAGCAATCCCGGAGCACAGTCAACCTCTAGCAGAGTGCCCTCAGCAGCCCCCCCGATAGTCTCTCTCAGGATACAGCCGACCATTCCCTAAACGCCAATACGAGCTCTGTGATCGACCTCGAAACCGCAAAGACCGCGTTCAGTTCTCGAGAAGCCTAAGTTCAGGGGGCCCCACAATCACAAGCTTCTCAGCGCGGTTAGGTGGGGAAAAGCGCATTTCCAGGAAAAGGGAGTCGACCAGTTCGAACCTGGGATGTTCGTTAGGACCGGGGTGTTCCATGAAGTTTGCACCATGAAATCCTGGCCGGTGATTGACCACTCAGGTATTCATGCGCTTAAGATGAAAAATGGACGCTTTGCCGTCATCTTCTGCCATGTTGAAAATGGGCTCCAACTCTTGGGGAGCAAGCCTAATCATTTCGTCGTGGCCATTGTCGACTGGAGGGAGGAAACGGTGGAAAACTTGCAGGGAAAAAGCAGAGGTGGACGAAAGGGAAGGTCGGGGAAGAAGTCGGGGGAGAAATCAAAAAACAAGTCGGGGAAGTTTACGCACTGGGGAATGGACCGAAACATGGCAGACAGGCTGCGAGAGGATTGTGAGAAAGAATTGGGGTTTGAACTGGAAGACTCCCAAAACAAGGTAAGGAGAGCCCCTCGAAACTTGGTCGATATTTTCTAACCTTATTCATCCAGCTTCGCGACTATACCGGCAACACCTGTCTGCTTCAATGTTTAACGGCCGTTCGATCCTACTTCGGGGAAACAATTCCCGATTGCGACGAGTACTCCATGCGATGGTTTTATCTCGAAATGCTATTGCAACACTGGATCGATTGCTACAACGGGGAGGCCACGTCTGCCGACACGCAAACAGCTATAGCCAAAAGTTCTTTTTACCGCGGGTCCCCCGCCGGGATCTGCCGGCCAGCACGGAGATAAAGCCATAGTCGAAGGCGTCCTAAGCGACGGCTCTGTTCCCCAGTCTCCCCAGTCGGCCGCCTATTTCACTTCGGCTCAATTCGCCCCGCAGGCCGGGCCATCCCAAACACGCCTTCCCAACGGCCGAATCACGGCAGCCGGGGGGACTTCGACCACGTCTGGCCGTAGCCCACTTCCTTCAAATTCTCCGCCAGAACCGCCTCTGCCATCTATGCACGTTGACGACATGGGACTAAACTTTGCCAAGTGTCAGGAGTTAGNCATCTATGCACGTTGACGACATGGGACTAAACTTTGCCAAGTGTCAGGAGTTAGCTTCGTGCAGAGGCAGAATGGGCACTGGAATCACTGGGAGCTAGCGGTGTCTCTGCCGATAGGGCCAGACGTAGTCGTATACAGGGCAAATCCCCTAAAAATGGTCTCTTCAACAGTATGGGTTATAGACGAGAATCATCCTTCTCTGACCTTCCCCCTCCTCCTTCGTCGGGCGGGAAGGCTGTCCCTATAAGTCCCCTGTGCCCTCCCCCACGGACGTCCGTAGCGGACACCTGCCCTTTCCTCATCCGGCTCTGTCAGCGTGGTGCAACTGAGACACCGGCACCTCGCCGATACTTTCGGCTGAACCTGGGCCTCGCACTGCCCGACCCCAGGACGAAGTCATCCAGCCTAGGGACGAACGAGGGGCCAGTCGGGCCTGGAGCAGGAGCATTGCTGGTGGCTTCCTGAGAGGTGGATGTGGCTTCTTTGGACGTAAACACGGCCTGGCTGCTCGTGATTGTGGTCGACGAGCTTGCTGGCTGCTTTCTGCTTGTTGAAGTTTTGGGCCCCGTATACGTGGTTCCGTCGATGACGGTAACGGTCACGTCGCACAGGCCGTATTCAGATTGGCTACACCTCTTTGTTAGCAGATGCAATCTCATATATGAGCGAGTCTGCATGCGACTTTGGGGCATACCATCCGAGCCTGTCGCTACACTCCCAAGCGGAATGCCCGCAATAACCGCGGGCTCCGCAGCAGTTACCATACTGGAACTCTGTATCGGTGCACTTGTATTTCATGACTCCCCCGCAGGTTCCGTCAGGGCTGGGGCTAAACGGCGATGGGAGTGGCTGGGATATGGCAGTGGTAGATCTGCATGATGGCTTCGTCAGTCGCACAGGGCTCGGGGATACTGATGCGCGTCGTAACAGATGGTAGGGATTGCGTGCACTTACGTTGACTGTGGCGCGGCAGTCGAAGAGGTTGTAGATCCCGCACAATCCCCAGAAGCACAGTTTTCAGGCCCGCACTCGGCCTCCGTGCTGCCGCACCTGTGAGTTCTCTATCAGCCCGAGCATGCATAAGTACCAGGAGGTATTTGAGTAGCTGGTGGAGTTGGCGATGTACTTGCGTGCCTTGGAGCAGCAGTTGCCGAATTGCCCGCCACACCGAAGAAATCCGTTCGCTGGGCCACAGGTGCCATTTGTGGTGTATCCCAGACCGGGACAGATACCGCCCTGACAGTTACCAATAGCGCAGAACTCGCTGCATTGCAAGACCTGTGAACAATGGTCCAATTAACGGCCAACTAGACTAACAGCGGACCGGACACTCATTCAGTAGAGCCGCAGCTGGTTAAGATCAGACAATGCGTCAGCGATTCAATGTCATGTCGAGGCTTTTTCTTTTCTTCGCAGAGCTGATAACTTACCGGCCGTTCTTTCCACAGCACTCCCCAAAACTTGAGCTAATGCAGGTAAATTTCCCTCCAGCACCGCAAATCCCATCGGGAGATACATGGCGGGCCACGGCTTTATTTTTTGTATAAGAATAAATGTCAGTCTGAGCACGACACATACAGGGTGCTCTTTATCATCAATTTCGGGGCCATATCTTCTTACGCATAAGCACGCAGTACTTGGAGCTCCCGACCCATCCCTAGCAGTCGGAGGCCACGGAGGGGTTCATGCCAATAAAGTCCTCCGTGGTAATGCCGTACTGCTTTGCGAAGCCTTCGCACTTGGTCCATGGATATATATCGATCCAAACCATGCACAGGTCCCTACCGAAATCGCGGCGTAAGCCTACGTGCAGCGAGCGACTGTCGGGCAAAGCCATGGAGACCACATTGTGTGGACGTGAATCAGGGCCGGCGTGGGCGCCAAGGAAAAGCAAGCCGAGGGCCACGGACCAGTGCTGCAGCCTTTCTAGCGTCGATGGCATTGTGTGCTGCTGTGCTCGACTGGAAGGCGAGCTTGCAAAGGGTGTTTGCGAAGTACGAAACACATAACACTGAAAGGGAGGATGATGGATGAATCTCGGGGACAGGTGGTTTGGACTTTGCCCCGTGGGCGATGATATTGTGCGGAGGGCTTTGGAGGGAGAGCCTTATCTCTGGCGGACCCGCATTTCAAAAATAGGACTTAACCAGGGAGCACTGGAGCAACATGGAGCACATGGGTCTGGTGCCATGTTGGGACCGACGATATCTCGGGCAGCGCGCCCAAGCGAACTGGGGCGGACGTCCCCGTCGCTAGCCCCTGGCACTTGGCGGCCTGACATGAACGGGGTAGCATTAAAGCTTTCCCCACACTGTCTGTTGGTTATGCGCAACTGACATCTTGCATCATGGCCCACTTCGCGCCGCACCCTGCAGTGGTTCGATCTCCTCTGGAGCCAGCCCGGCGGGGCGGCGCAGGTGGGCCGCAGAGGCGGTTGGGCAGGCGAGGCTGCCAAGTTGGTGGCCTCGCAGCGTACGGGGTAACTGGATGCAACCAGATTATGTCCACTGCCTTTTTATGGGTTTTACCGTTTTGGCATGGGTAAAATATAGATTCAGGCCCCAGCAGCAGCCAATAACACTTAACTATCGCTCTGCATCCATGATACATATCTTCCCAGATGCTTCAGTGCTCGTTACCTAGGTAGTTGTGTATGGTGATGATGGTGAAAATCCGGTTGCATCCAGCTACCCCGGTAGACGCCAAATCCATCGACCCAGTCTCCACGCAAAGCTTGGCCAGTGGGGTATATGGATGGCACTGGATGGAGCTGTCAGCAGCACCTTGTAGAGGGAGCATTTACTGCGGCCTTCTATAGCTGACCGCCTTTGGATGGGACGCCCAAGAGTGGATTTACGATAACAGGAGCGAGGAAGAGAAAGAACCGGCCCCGCGATAGGTCCCCTCAGGCGCCCTGGAACTTTTCTTTTTAATCTCATCCAGCAAATCTCTATCTCTCCGTTTCTCGTCAACTAAAGACCGGCCCAGTCGCAAACTACACCCGCGATGGCGCGCGACTTTCTGGCCCTGTCGGGCCCACCCGAACCCATCCTTCACATTTTGGGGAAATGCGAATCGGTCCGGGATATTCTCTCCTTCGCGGCGACCTGCCATCGACTCCACCACATCTGGCAGGTTGGCGCAGCAAGCATACTTTGGCCCGCTTCCCTACGCAAGGACCCTGAATTTGACGACGCGCTGATTGCTGTAAGCGTTGCGCCTCGTAGGTCGTTTTATTTTACCCGTTGCTAATTCTGCCTCGGCTGCCAGTCTCGTCTTACAACCCTGGTTTATCAAGCCGAGGTCCGGGGTGAGCTGCCACCCTTGGCTCTATCGCCAGGAGATTTCAGCGGCCACCGCCAAGGTCCGACGGCCCAGGAAATCAAGGCGGCTACTGCTTTCAGTCGTTTCGTGAACGCCCTGGCCGTCGGAGCCAGCTACCTGGATATAGACGTTCCCGATGACAGAACCGGCCCACGCTTATTGGAGGGAAACGAGGATGGCTGGGGACCAGAGGATTCCGCCCGCATGCCTGAATGGGAAGCCCGCGTTCGTAAGGCACTGTACAGGATGTTTGTCTGTGCCGCAGCACTGACTGGGGCGCACAGCGAACCGCTTTTCCAGGCCAGGGCAAGCGGTGACCCGGTTATCAAAAATCTCGTGCACCGTTCTCACGACGAAAAAGACAGGGACCTTGGGCTGTCCGACTACGAGCTCGACTTCCTCGAGCGCTTTACCGTCTGTAACTTACGGGCATCCCCCGAAGCCGAAAAGGCCGTCTTTGGCCCTTTCTGTGACTGGCTTCTTGACAATATCATCTCCGACTCCGAATCGAGGCAGGCGTATGCGGACCGGTTTGAGAAGGGCTATGGCAGGGCCCTTTGTTGCTCGAACATCAACGGCTCCGGATCATGCCCGTATCCGGAGGAGTTGGCCCGAGGCGACGGCAGTCACTCAGATGCCCATCTCGTGGTGTGGGAAATTACCAAAATGATTTGGCTGGACCACCACTTCGCCGAAATAGTAATTCCGTGGTCTGATTGCCGGTGCCATTCGGCAGAACGCATCTGTGAGATCGAAAAGCCTCTCCAAAAGGCTGTCGCCGTCTTCTTTGGGATCTACAGGGCTGAAGAGGCACTTTTGGACAAGCAAACGGACAGATAAGATTACCATCCCATCCTCACCCATCTTGCCGTCCCGCAAGAAGGAGATGATATCGAACCGGATGGAAACCCTCTCGACCCGGAAGACAGGTTCGAGTTTTATTTTCGTAAAAGCACAAAACCTGGCGTCGCGCTCTTTTTCCATTGGATCTTCCATCGGTCCGCACGCAGCCCAGAATCCACCAACACTCCAGCCGCGCCTTTGAGGTTCAAGCTCTTCGACTTTTTTCTTCGACGCAGTACGGGGCTTCGAATGATGGGCGACACATATGCTTACTCGGGGTTCGAATCGTCTTACGGAGAAATTGTTAAGAGCTATGGGATACTCGCTCATGATGATGTGGAGGGTCGTGAAGCGACTCTCGACAGCGGTGATGGGTTCAGCGACGGTTCAACGTTCTTTTAGACAACACTTAGTTAACACCAATCTTGATGGATGAGAGAGAAAAGGCAGTGGATTTCGAAAGTAAATTTCATGTTGTCGAGCGGCGTCCCGTGCTTTGGGGGTGCCCCAGTCTCCTTTGATGGAGCAGGAAAAATTACACGGATCTCAACGGGTCGACAAGCGCACTTTTCCGCCGCTAATAGGTACAGATCTCGGTAGGGACACCCCATCGGCTTAGGGATAAGGGATGTGGTCCTTGAAGCGTTTGACATGGAACCCCCTTCACCCTTTACCGTTACTGCAACCCATGGGATGGCAACCAGTATTAGGGGTACACGTCTTGCCCAGCAAGGCCCCCCCCCC